>JABUQX010068622.1:0-7500 GCA_015478945.1 Trachelipus rathkii | reverse complement strand
ATTACAGAAGAGAATGAAACCATCAATAACCAATTTTTCACCATAATAAAAACAACCTAAAATAATAATTAAAATTGTTTTAAATTAAATAATCAAGGAATTATAAAAATAAAAGAAAGCATACCTCAGAAGCACAAAACCATAATATAAATACTGTATATTCTATTAGTATACATTATTCAACCAATTTTCTAAGTGTAGTGATACTCAATCAGCACAACTGTTAAAATATTGTGACAAGTCGTTCTCTAGTGTATTAAGTAATTACTTAACGTAACGACACAACTGTACACAAACAACGTAACAATCACATAAAACATCAAACCAACACTAAATATGCCACATATAGAGAATATAATTCAAATATTATTAATACATAGCATACAATATGGATCTCATTTACCCTCTCCATTTATATCACTTATTACATGTAAATGTTCTGAATCTTTATAGGAAGTATCATTCTACACTTACATCTGCTAATATTACATAACTAAATAAAATAATTTAATTAAAATTAAATTATAAATAATATTAAAATTCAAGTGCGTAACTATATGTAAAAAATTTGCACATCACAAGCGAAGTCGACTTATATCTATAAGGTATTAATCAATTAAATTATATATATTAATAACATCACCCTCCCCACTAATACAGTATTTTTATAGGTATATAAAATTTCATTTTAATAAATCTCAAACTTATTTATCCTTACTAATATCTTGTGTAAACTGTGTCACTCCAGAATTCTCTTGAAATTACACTATAAATTTTGTATTGCATATATCGAACAAATACTGACCTACTAGGGAGTGGGTATATCACCTTAATAGTATATATCTAAAATTAAAATTAGAAATCAAACTGGCTATGGGAAAAAATCATATATATTAATATATAGTAAATCCAATTAATATGCCTAGATTTTATTTTACATTATGTAGTATATATTATAAATATATTATATTATATATATATAAATATAATATTTATAATACTAATTATATATATAAATTAATATTTAATATAAATATTATATATATAGATATATAAATAATTTAAATATAATTTAATTATATATATATATATATATAATTATATTAATAATGTGATATAATTATATATATAATAGATTTTAAATATAATTATAATTATATATAATTTATATCTTAAGATCTGTTAGAAGCTAAATCGTATTTAAAATTTTAGCAATAAGGAAAAAAAAAATTTGTTTTGTACTTTCAATCCTTGAAGATAAATAAATATTATTAGATATAAATACTTTAATATCTTATGCCTTAATATATGGTGAAAATTAAGGAATACTCCCATATAATCTTACAAAGGAACTTCGCATACCTCACAATCATTATCTCAACATAAAGCGTCAGAAAAAGAAATTTTTATAATCTTTCAATATAGATAAAAATAAAAGATTTATATATAGTAATCATGATCTAAGAATCCTAAAACAAATTATAGGAGAGATAAAAAAAAAAAACAGCGATTTTACACAGCGAGTATATATACCCATCTGAGAAACTCGAGTGATTATCTAATAGTACTCGAGCGTAGAATAACACATTCATTATCACAGGAAAGGTGAGGCAGCAGGAGTGTAATAAATCTTTAGTAATAATAACATCAGAAAGAATATGAAAAACGTGCTACAAACACACATAACACAACATACAAACACATGCACCACAAATGTAAAAATCCGTCTAGTGTAAGACAATCATAATTTATCTCAGATCATCCATAATCACCACAGATTATATTATTACTTAAGGCGTGATATGTAGTAAATATAGCACCACTATTTATCAGTGAGAAGATAGGTGAAACAAACATAAACACGTTACCACAAGCATCGCAAAAAATACAAACCAAAAGAAAGATGCCTAGAGAGAGAGAGAATATACTCCACAGTTGACTCAAGAAGAGCTCGAACGATAGACCGCACCACAAATGTAACGCTATGTTCCAGTGTAAAAGAAGGAACAATACGAGCAAACAATTGAGCGATGATTCAGAAGAGGGAGTCGAACTTTCGCTGATGATGTTTTCAAATCATTTTACTCCAATTATGCGGAAATAAGCAAACTGAATAAAAATCAGAAATAATAGAATGTGAAGTTAATAAAAATAAATTGAATAAATCTGTAAAATATTATATATTAAGGATGTAATAAGTATAAAATAAAATGAGTAAAAAAATATAAAATAAATAAAATAATAATAAAAAAAAAGCACCTGCCAAAATTTAATATATACAAAATAAATAATAAAAAAAAGGAAACAATACAATTTTTCTTTTAGCTAAACCTATAAAAAAAAAAAAAAAATAAAAAATAAGAAGTAATTAAAATAATTGATGAAAAGATATTAAAAAATAAAGAAATACAATTACATTAAGAAATATGTTTAAAAAATATAAATATATATATATAAATTCGAAAATATTAAAATAAAAGAAATAATATAATATATAATTTATAAATCTTGATAATACAAATAATACTTATGTAAATAATGAAGACTTAAGAAATTACAATAACTTTTATTTTTAAGGTTTTATTCAATACAAAGTAATAAACTTAATGTTTACAAATAGAAAACGAGATATAAACATATATAAAAATTATTGCCTTTATAATTATATACAAAATAAATAATATCTTTATGCAAATATAAACCTATAATATATACACAGTTAAATTTTTCTACATCAAAGTACATCTCACGGTGATAAAAATAGTACTGTGTGTATAATAACGAAATTAATAATACAATTATTATTCAATACATATAATGCTTTAGTTTATATTGTTAGATGGATAATTTACCAGAAATAATTTTTGCTATAACACCAAATGTACTACAAGTATTCACCAAATACAACCTCATTATGGAAGCTCGATAAAGTGCACATCCCCTGTTTATAATAACATATGAACTATTCCCACATATATAAATCACTACTCAAATTACTATAACATTACTCTTTCCTAGTGACTCTATATGATTTATACTTTGATTAATTACCTTACAGTCTTATATGAGTGTAATCTATCTAAATATTATACCGCTTCATTTAAGAATGCTCTATTTTGCGTACTATCACACAAACACAGATCACATAAACGATTCTCGACGAGCATTATAATGAGTTCAAGTACTAGCGTTTATAATAATAATATAATTACTCTTTTTTTATTATTTGATGTGACTTAAAATCGCTTAATATAATATAATATATATAGATTAATATATATATAGTATAATGAATTATATATAATAATAATTATATATTAATATATATATATTTATATAATATATATAATTAATGATATTATATTATATATTATTAAATAGTATTAATAATATATTATATATATTATTATATAAGATATATATATATATATATTATATTAATAAATAATAAGTATATAAATAATATATATATATTAATATTATAATACGGATAGAATAAATATAATATGATTATAATATAATATTAATATATATTATAATATATAATATATTATAATAATATATATATATATTATATATTATATATATATTAATATATATAAATTATATTAATATATAATTAATATTATATAAGTATTTAATAATAATTAATATTATATTAATATATAAAATTTATTATATAATATAATATTAATTAATATTAATATATATTTATAGTATAATTATATTATAATATATATAATATATATATATATTAATATAATTATTATATATATATTATTATATATAATATATATATATAACTATAACTTATAAGAAACATATAATATAAAAAATGCTGAAATATTTGTAATTATTATATAAATATAATTAGATTAATTTAAATTTTTATATATGAGTGAATATAAAGGAATAAGATTATACAATAGAAAAGATAATATAATCTCCGAAAAGTAAATATATTATATATAATAAATATATATCTTGTCTATAGAATTAAGAGAAACTATGAGTATATGGATTAACACCACAACTATTTCATATAACACATAAGAATGTATAGTTATTTCCTTTTATGGAGAAGGTTGTTATGTGATCACATTCTGTAGCAAAAGATGAGACCGACTACACGTGACTCATGCTACTCGTGATAGCTCCAGTTATGGGTGAACTCCACACCACATAAGATGTCTTTGAACCTATGGATTGTACTGGTGAATCTGCACGCAGGCCAATAAATACTGTCAAATATGAGAGAGTGATCCTTATGCACAATGATAGTGTAGCTTGCTGAGACTACTCGATTTTAGATTGCCAAATTGCTAGTAGTATAGCGCAAGATTCTATATCGACACTCACTGTGAACTGATATACACTACACCATATGTTCGGATTAATATTCTATAAGTTCTGACCTCCACTTCGCTAATCAATCACTCATGTATACCTTAAAGATCTATGCCTCAATGAAATCCAGTGATGGAGCTCATCGAGAGGTAAGAGCTACTAATAATTATAAAAATATATAGTCACAACACCTTGGTGCCCGATAAATGTTACATAGATCAATATACTATAGTATATATGACTATATATAATCAAGATATCGGAAATTGATGGAAGGTTATTTTTTACCTCACCCCTCTAATCAAGGGTTCTTCACAATGCCCTAAGTCTAATAACCATGTTAAGATGTGCTATCTCAAGCAAAATGATGTATATGTGTACTTCATAGAGATGGCTCCTCCAAGTCGGAGATAATGTATACACAACTCAGATGTTATCATATGAATGATTATGACGATCTAATAAAGGACATTATAGTGTCGGGTATAAAAATAAAATGTGGACCCTTGAGAAGGCAATGCAGACAAGAATATATATAAGTAATATATCAGTATATAATTAATATATATTAATATATTAAAATAATTATATTTATGATAATAAATATATATCATATATATATAATATATATTATACTTAGATATATATAGTATATATAATCTAATATATATTAATAGTATTACATTTCTCTACCAAAACAATTTATATAATTTTTATATTATCAATATCATATTATATTATATATATATAATAATATATAAATACTTAATAGTATAATATATATATATAATAACTCATACTATATAATATAATAAATACTATATATAGTAAATTAAAATATTAAATAGTATTAATAATATTAAAATATATATATATAATATAATAATAATATATATTAATATTAATATGATTTATAACTAATATTATTACAATATATAGATATATATATAATTTATATATAATATATTATATTATATATATATATAATATATATTGAATATAATAACTCAATAATATTGCGCAAATGTATAGCCCGTAAAAGTTTATATATCGAATATTTTTATTGATTAATAAATGTCTAATGAAGTCGAAATTGTAAATTGAAAGCTTTATATATTAAATAGTTTTAAAAAACTAAGCATACTAGTTTTAAATGTTTATTTATTTATGTTATTCCATGGAAAATCATATAAGTATGACCCCAGGTTCGAACAATAGGCAACACTAAAGTGACAAAAACTTAACATCCCTTTAAAGTATATTGAAGTTAACAAATATATGTAATTGTGTTAATTATGGGAAAAAGTATAAATCGAATAAATTAATAAATAATCATTGCATATTATAATGAAAATTACCTATTTAAATAATAATGAAAATATTTTAGATCTAGGGATAATAATATGGTAAATTCTGTCAACCTGATGGTAAACAGCACATAATATAATTATATTTTCTAATATATTTGTTTAATAATGAAAAAGTATAATTCTAAATAAGTAAAATTAGATTTTATAAATAATAATATATATATTAATATATAAATTATATTATATAAAATATATAATGATTATATAATATATATAAAGTATAATAACTATATAGATATATATATATGAAATAAATAGTATATTATTAGATATTATCTAACCATATTATATAATATCAGTACAATAATATATATATATTAATAATCATAATTTTATGTAACATTATATATATCAATATATAATATAAATATATATATAATATATATATACATAATATTTATATGAAATTTCAAAAAAATATCAGTATATAATTAAATATATATGAATTAATATATATAAATATTATGTATATATATTATTTATCTAAATAATAAATTTATTAATTAATTAAGATATTTTATTATACAATTAATTAGAATTAATACATTACATTTATTAATACATTCTATATACACTATTATATCAATTGTTTATACTCTATTGAGATATCATTAACAGGATTTCTTATATATATCATATAGCTCAATTTGATTCAAAATTCATTTGAGTTTATTCACCATACACAATAAATCCTCAAGTTAAGAACATATAGTAAATATATTGATACGTAATTGATAGTCAAGAAATATTATAACTACTACTTATATATACTATTACAATCCTAGCATCCTCATCTATAATAATCAGTCATAAATATTTTTGGACTGTTCGTGAGTCATTCGTTTATACCACTTTCTCATAAGTCAAGTTCGGTATCAATTTTATTGACATTAAGAATGTGGCATTCGCATTCTCGTTGAAATTTTATAGTTAATAATTAAAAAGTTACAAATCACTTTGTATGTGATAAATATATATATACGTCATATCGGTCGAAGATAATTTCTATTTGGCAAAATATTTATTAAACTATATAAGTATGTTTAGAGAGAGTGATAAATTATAGTTTAGTTATTACATAATAACTAATCATATCAACATAAATATAATAAATATTACCATATAATATTACTCCCATGAATTATACTATATAAAATTAAGATAAACTCATTATAAATCATTATTTATATATATATATGAGTTGTCAATAATAAATTTTGGTAATAAGATTTATATATATTATGATCGGAAAATGGAATGATTCAATTAATGAAAATAGAGATACGGAAAATATAATATAAATATCTTGCTTATACACCAATATTCATTGATAGATAGATCCGGAAACAATCTAGTTAAGTAAACCCTTCCATTGGGGTTAAATATCCACCTTTACAATTACTTCTATACATAATTACAAATATAATATTGATAAAGATTATAACTCACAAATCTCTCTATATTGAAATTTAGTCACTACAAAGTTAGATAAGCCAGGCCAACGTGATATCCGGAAATAGACAATATCATCTCTCCGTTACGGAGAAAAAGCCTAACATTAGCATTAATATATATATATAATACTTAATTTACAAAATCGCTTATATGATGGTTGTTCAGTATGAGGATTATGCATCCTGTGTAGTACTAACAATTAATACTATGACAATTCAATACCATCAATATCCTATCGTAAAACATATCTATCTAACATTTAATACTATCTTAAACATTTAATATATTATATTATAATATTTTATACTTTATTATAATTACTATTCAG
>JABUQX010068621.1:5000-7500 GCA_015478945.1 Trachelipus rathkii | reverse complement strand
ACTACATACTTACTACCAACTATAGCACTACCTTCTACCTGTTCTACTGCTCTACCTCTACTAACACTATCCACACTACCATAACCTCTTCCCCTACGACCACCACCATACACACCTCTACCACTACCTCTTAAAGGACATTTATACGCATAATGAAATTTCGACCTACAAATATTACATTTACTCACTATACCATTCTTATCTCTCACATTCAACAATTTACCACTCACCCACTCTTCACCGCTGGGCCCAGACACCCGTTGGCTTGTATACCAACTACTCTCATCACTCTCAGCTACTTCACTTCTGTTCTCTCTGATCTCTCCTTCACATATCTTTATCAGAGCATCCATAACAGTACGGAACACCCACTCATCCTTGCCACAATACGCCAACACCATTTGCTTTTGGTTCTCACTCACATTTGCTCCCTCAAGGAGATGGACACATTTCATGTCTTCACCCAAAACCACTTTACCAACAAACCTACACTTTCTCTCTGTCATTTCATACCTATTCACGTACTCTCTCATTGATTCATTATTCTTACGTTTCATATTAAGGTACAAACATACCATGTCATACCTATCACCACCACTGCCACTGCCACTACCACCATCACCGTGCTCTTCCATGGTTCACTACGACACACAACCCAAACAAAACCAACCAACAAGAAACACACTACTACTGCCTCGTTACACCACTTCACACACAACACAACCAGAGCAGAAGCGTAACTACGCTCTGCTACCACTGACAAAAATACAGTGGTAACAAAACTACTACAAGAAATACAGTTTAACTCACCCTATGTTCTCTTGTTGATCGGAGGGGAAATACTAAATGGGAACTAAAACTTTCTTTATTTCCTAAGTATTCGATGATACTTATTACTATTTACTATTAACTTTATTCATTTGTGGTGCCCACATTTGTTTACTACACTATACCCCTTTTTACAGACAACCACTCTTAATACAATTAATTGGACAGTCTACCAAAAGGTGCACCTTTACGAAACTGAACCTGACAGGGTATTTACGAGTAGGTTGCTACTTTTGGGGACACGTCTCTTTACTGCACCACCACTACAAAATATTACTAACTACACAAGAGTTAATCCACTACACAAGAACAAGAGTACATCACTATATTTACTTCACTTCAATACAATTAACTTATATCACTAGAAAGAAGAAATAAACGGAGATAAGGAAAATAAACTAATAAAATAAATAAAGGGATAAAAGGGAGGGATAACACAGGAGATCCTCTGTTTCTCATCTTCTTCTTTCATACATCACGTCACATCAGATAAGGAACGAAAAGTACGAAGGACCGCATATGCCGTTTCACCATACAAACTTATATATATATATATATAATATATAATATAATATATATATATATATATATATATATATATAATATATACACACAGACATAAAAAAAAAAAAAATATAAAAATATATATATATATATATATATATATATATATATATATATATATATATATATATATATATATATATATATATATATATATATATATATATATATATATATAATTTATTTATTTTTTTTTTGTGTATAGTATTATATAGTATATATATATATATATATATATATATATATATATACTGATATATTATATATATATATAGTTATATATATATATAGTAATATAGTATATATATATATTTAATAGTATAATATATATATAATATATATTATATATATATAGTATATTATATATAATTATATAATATAATATATATATATATATATATATATATATATATATATAATACCACAAGGGCTATTGATTCTTGTTATGGTGTTATGGTCTGAGCATTGGAACTGAAGACATAACATAGCAATAAGAACCAATACTAGGAAATTTTTTCATCCCTGACCCATCTGAAACACCTATAATAAGAAACTCCTTGCTGCTCAGCGCAGTCCTCTGTGCCCAAACCTCATGGGCTTGATGATACCCATAATGGGAGACCAATTTAACTCGATATATTATGAAAGTTGTTCTAAATATACCTTGGATTGCACCAGATCTTTTTGGTACTGAAACTGCTATGTTAATAGACTAGAATTTTTGAATTGTGCTTAAACACTAATGCCATGATTCCCACCACTCTCACTGCCTACTCTCTAAAATTCTTCAACTTTCGTACCATCAATATCCCAGGTGCCCAAATGGTTGGGTTATCTCCAAAAAGGGGTCTCCCCTTTCTTGTTCTTATTTATTTACTTCACATGCTGCTTTCCCCCCCCTTCCCCTGAGACTCTCAGAGGATGCATCATTCACGATGTATTAATTATTGCAACCCAGCACATAAAAATATCTTACTGATCATTGAACTATCATTCTTAGTGATGAACTTGAAAATGCTTTAGAAGTTGGAGACTCTCTCCACATTAAATGAGAAACGGGTCAATCTCATTCTAGCTATTTCTCAGAATCAGAGTTCCATCTTGTCAT
>JABUQX010068620.1:30000-32492 GCA_015478945.1 Trachelipus rathkii | reverse complement strand
TATGTATATATATATATATATATATATATATATATATATATATATATATATATATATATATATATATATATATATATATATATATATATATATATATATATATATATAAATATATATATATATATATATATATATATATATATATATATATATATATATATAAATATATATATATATATATATATATATATATATATATATATATATATATATATATATATATATATATATATATATTATATATATATATATTATATATATATATATATATATATATATATATATATATATATATATATATATATATATTTATATATATATATTTATATTTATATAAATAAATATAGTTTTTTTCACACATATATATATATATATATATATATATATATATATATATATATATATATATATATATATATATATATATATATATATATATATATATATATATATATATATATATATATATATATATGGGACAAACCTTTCATTAGAGCGCATGATATATCGAAACTACTATTCGTACCTAAATACAGATAAGATATCTTGAATCA
This sequence comes from Trachelipus rathkii, assembly GCA_015478945.1. Classification (NCBI taxonomy): domain Eukaryota; kingdom Metazoa; phylum Arthropoda; class Malacostraca; order Isopoda; family Trachelipodidae; genus Trachelipus; species Trachelipus rathkii. The sequence goes on along the minus strand of JABUQX010068620.1, from coordinate 31,938 downwards.
GCGTATGAAAATTAGTAACAGAAAATGTAAAAAAAAAAAAATCATTTTTAGGGGGCTCGAGCTGACGGGGACAGAAAGGGACGAAGTCCCCCTCATCCACCGGGAGGCCGAGAGAACCCAATTTTGCCATCTATGCTGTTTACTCTTGGGCATTCCTTTGGTTAAAAAAAAAAATTGCGCACCGATATATGAGCTTGTTTAACAAAAAAATAAATTATCTTTATAACTGTACTATATTTCAAACACACATGGTTTAAAAAAGAATTTCGTGATATGGCTACATACCTTTTTCTACATTTTCTTTATATATATATATATATATATATATATATATATATATATATATATATATATATATATATATATATGTATATATATATATATATATATATATATATATATATAACTTCGTCTCTCTCTCTTCATATAATTTACATTGATCTTTACATTTTACGCATTTCTTTTCACTTATTAATAAATTAAAATGCTGTAAAAAGCCAACCAATTCAAACTTATTGGAACATAACATAAATACGTCATCTAACAACATATTTTAAAATACTGTACAACTAAATTTACATTTTCTCAGGGCTGCGGAGTCGTGAAATAAATTTTTTGACTTACTCCGACTCCATAAATTTAAATTCTGATTTTCTGACTGCGACCTGACTCGACTCCACTTAAACATGAACTTTCTTTCGGACTGTGACCCACTTAAACATAAATTCGCCTCCGACCTGACTTCACTCAAAACAAGAATTTTCGACTCCGACTCCAGCAGCCAAATTCAAAATTTCGACTCTGACTCAGCTTAGTGCTTACAGAGTTACAGTAAAACATTTTTAAGTTTCAACTACTTTTTTTTCGCTTGCTTTTGTGAATAAAAAATATACCACTTTTGCAAAGAATCTAATCTCCAAATGCTATGTGGTACATTGGAAGATCCAATATTCGAACATAGCCCAATTTTCGCCCCCTGTGTGTATTATAGAAATCGAAATTTTTCAGATGATTTGACCTATAAACAGCAAAGTGTAGCTTTTTTGGAGTGTTTTTTTTGTGTCTGTAGTCATTCCTTCAGAATTTTCAATTTTTTAAAACCCATGTTTTTGACATTTGTCGTATCAACTTTCATTTTGTTTTCGAAATGACTTCAAACTTGAAATATGCATAAATAGGTCCATTACCTACAATATGCATAAAATACTTTTTCGATTTTTGAGTTTGTGCCCAGCAAGCCAACCACCCTGGATTTAAGATGAAAATTATGATAAATTCTTGTTCTTTAAAGTGATAGGTCTTCAGGGCATATGTAGTCGGGAGAGATTCACATTTTTAACTTAGATAATATCTTTGTATATGAATTAGTTTTGGATTTGTTCTTGGAACAAATTTAAAAAAAAAAAAAATTGGATAATTTTTTAAAATTTCTTTTTCTTTGAGTATAAAAAATATATTCAAGAGTAAAGATGATCTATCCCAACTGTACAAGCTCTGAAAATTTGATGTTGATCGGACAAGTAGAAAAAAATATCTCAATATTTCACTGTTTCAAACGTTTTAATTTTTAGAAAAGTGAAAAATTGATATATTATTTTTTTACTGGTCCGATCAACATCAAATTTTCAGGGCTTGTAAAGTGGAAGTAGATGCATCTTTTATACTTATATATTTTTTTTGTATACTCAAAAAAAAATTCGGAAAGATTTTCAATTTTTTTTTTTAATTTTGTTCCAGGAACAAATCCAAAACTAATGCATATACTAAATATTATCTAAGTAAAATATGTGCATCTCTCCCGACTTCATACGCCCTGAAAATTTCATCCACTTCGCACAAACAGGAAAATTATCTGAATTTTAATTTTAAAATCCAAAAGAAGGTTTTGAAATTGGACAACGCTGAGCACAAAACTCAAAAAATCGAAAAAGTACTTCA
>JABUQX010068620.1:12500-27500 GCA_015478945.1 Trachelipus rathkii | reverse complement strand
CAATTTTTAAAGAGTACGAGTAGGACCTGCCTCTCCCCAAGCAAATACAATAGTTCCTTCAAAAGTCCCACGGCCGACTCTTCAATCTACCTATCGCAAATTCAGACCCTGAAGCTCCTCCAATGAACGTCAACCTACAGATAAAATGTGGAAAATTTTCGAGACCTGAAACCTACTATTCAACACATGCAGAAGCAACTTTTCTTCAAGAAACTTCACCTGCAAGCAAAACTCAGCGATCGTTTCCTTCGCATCCCAACACAACCCCAAGCGTTCACCTCCATTATGTTACCAATGTGAGCAATCAGGTCATTTCAATAGCCAATGTTCATTTAATCCTTTTTTCATAAATGTTATAAATATCATATTCGAGGATTCACAATCCTTTGCAAAAACTCTAGGTTTCTCCCATGAACCCAAATTTTAAAGCAAAATACCTCTCAACCAATCCTCAAATCTATGAAAGCATCGAAGAGGGACTTTGGAGATCAAGCGGCATAAATAGGATCGAATATAATGGTGTGCGACCTTACTTCAAATCACACCTTCAAGAAAAACAATTTCCTCATTATATCGAAACAATTAACCAAAATCGCTCCCCTTCTACATCACTGCCCCAGAAAAATTGGAATTCTCAAATAAATCTTTTCAAAAATACGCACTTAATGTTCTCAAACATTCAAGAAAATGATCCAAATTACTACATATATGAAAAATATCAATATATCCCCTTCATGGAAGATTATTTCTCAGATCAACAATATTCCTTAGATGCTCACTCTAATTATCAACTACCAAGTAATTCATTTCAAGACACAACAAAAATTGTATAAAAATGCTCAACAAAATTTTTGAGCTCTAGATGTGGCCCGAGCACTCTGCCAAATCTCTCCCCTCCCCAGAGAGTGCACTCTCCAAATTAAAGACATAATAATAATTTTAATAAAGAAAGGAATTTCATTAAGGTTAATCCATCCAAATCCTCACATACTTTAGATCCATATAACGAACACTATGTAATAATAATAATCATCCGCATGATTATTATTTTAATTTTAAAAGTATTAATAATGCCAATTACATTTACAGTAATTTTAAAAAAATATTCATAATATTAATAACTCTACTCACGTTTACTGCAAAAAGGTTCATCCATTCTCACGACTATTGCAACATGATTCCTTCTCCTCATCTGTCTCTTCCCACCACCCTCAACATTCACAGTTTCAACCAAATATTGCAAATATTTCTCTACTCTTTCCGCATTTGCATTGACTCCCATCTCTCTCTCTCTCTCTCTCTCTCTCTCTCTCTCTCTCTCTCTCTCTCTCTCTCTCTCTCTCTCTCTCTCTCTCTCTCTTCTATTCTAACTTCATCACCTAAATACACACTCTCTCTCTATCCCTCTCTCTCTCTCTCTCTCTCTCTCTCTCTCTCTCTCTCTCTCTCTCTCTCTCTCTCTCTCTCTCTCTCTCTCTCTCTCTCTCTCTCTCTCTCTCTCTCTCTCTCTCTCTCTCTCTCTCTCTCTCTCTCTCTCTCTCTCTCTCTCTCTCTCTCCCTCTTCTCTCCCTCTCCCCCCCTCTCCCTCTATCTCTCTCTCAGCATTCTAAGCGACATTTATCAACGTCCAACCTAATGGTTGCACATGGAATTAAGGAATCAAATCCTTCTTCCTCACATTAGGATATTCTCTCACTGCCTTAACACCCAATTTCCCATAACATCTCAACCTAGCAACATTGCGGATCCTGAAAGCTCCAGTAACTTTCAACAATGGCAATTCATAACACAAATTATTTCTCTTAGACCGGATCCAAATGCTTTTTAAGCAAACCCTCAGTCTTTCACAACCTCCAAAATACACTCAACACCCTTATACCACTAAACAAATGTAATATTCAACTTGCAGGTTCCATCTTTCCTCAACTAGGAACAATCGATTTAAATATACACATTACAACATCATATTTTCCTGTGATTTTTATGCTAGTCCAGGATTCACTCTGCTCATTTCAATCAGATTTCCTTCTAGGTACAAACCTCTTTAGTAATGCTCCCATCTCTCTCTCTGTTTCAAAAATTTTATTCTGGTCTTTAAAATAAATAATACACCTATCATTCACCAATTATTAACTATCCTACTAATTCACATTCCTAATACAAAAATCTCTCAACTCTCACACTCCCATCTCCTCAAACACTAGAGCATACCCCTCATACCATCTCTCATAGCGGCAAGGATATAATTTCCGACTCCCTCGCCTCACAAAACAAAGCTTCCGTAGACCCTTATATTCCTCTCTCACAACCTTCCTCTCAGACTAAACATCCCATTCCACATTTATACTCGCATTATATCTCACTCTCTCACAACCTTCTTATAGACTCGGATGTAAAATACAATCTCTATACCACTTCAACTACAGAAATTCATCCACACTCTAAAACAACACTTTCTCTTAACGCTCTCTTTTCAGCTCACACAATCCCTTTAGAGAACTTAGTTTTGTCAACTTATAACACTCACATAAATAACTATCATTATGCCGACAGTATCCCCAATCAAGGCCATATATTAATAGACATCATTAATTTAATAAAGGGGAGGATTCAATATTTGGCTGGGGCTGGCCCCAGTTTTCAGCTCCACCTAAAAATGGACTAAAATGGACATAAAATTCGGAATTTTCAGCCGATTTTGACTATAAACAAATGTAGCTTTTTTTGCCCCCAAAGTTGTTTGCCGGTGTCTCTCTGATTTATCATTCTTTTCAGAATTTTCAATTTTTCAAAATCCATGTTTTTGACTATTTTCATATCAACTTTCAAAATTCACAGTTGCTACCAAATATTGCAAATATTTCCCCACTCTTTCCGCATTTGCATTGACTCCTCTCTCTCTCTTCTCTCTCTCACTCTCTCTCTCTGAAACTCTTTCTGAATATTTTTTTTTATATTTCTTGCAATCACTATCTATTTTGCACATATTAGCCCACTCTCTCTCTCTCTCTCTCTCTCTCTCTCTCTCTCTCTCTCTCTCTCTCTCTCTCTCTCTCTCTCTCTCTCTCTCTCTCTCTCTCTCTTCTCTCTCTCTCCCTCTCTCTCTCTCTCTCTCTCTCTCTCTCTCTCTCTCTCTCTCTCTCTCTCTCTCAGCATTCTAAGCGACATTTATCAACGTCCAACCAAATGGTTTCACATGGAATTAAGGAATCAAATCCTTCTTCCTCACATTAGGATATTCTCTCACTGCCTTAACACCCAATTTCCCATAACATCTCAACCTAGCAACATTGCGGATCCTGAAAGCTCCAGTAACTTTCAACAATGGCAATTCATAACACAAATTATTTCTCTTAGACCGGATCCAAATGCTTTTTATGCAAACTCTCAGTCTTTCACAACCTCCGAAATACACTCAACACCCCCATACCACTAAACAAATGTAACATTCAACTTGCAGGTTCCATCTTTCCTCAACTAGGAACAATCGATTTAAATATACACATTACAACATCATATTTTCCTGTGATTTTTATGCTAGTCCAGGATTCACTCTGCTCATTTCAATCAGATTTCCTTCTAGGTACAAACCTCTTTAGTAATGCTCCCATCTCTCTCTCTGTTTCAAAAATTTTATTCTGGTCTTTAAAATAAATAATACACCTATCATTCACCAATTATTAACTATCCTACTAATTCACATTCCTAATACAAAAATCTCTCAACTCTCACACTCCCATCTCCTCAAACACTAGAGCATACCCCTCATACCATCTCTCATAGCGGCAAGGATATAATTTCCGACTCCCTCGCCTCACAAAACAAAGCTTCCGTAGACCCTTATATTCCTCTCTCACAACCTTCCTCTCAGACTAAACATCCCATTCCACATTTATACTCGCATTATATCTCACTCTCTCACAACCTTCTTATAGACTCGGATGTAAAATACAATCTCTATACCACTTCAACTACAGAAATTCATCCACACTCTAAAACAACACTTTCTCTTAACGCTCTCTTTTCAGCTCACACAATCCCTTTAGAGAACTTAGTTTTGTCAACTTATAACACTCACATAAATAACTATCATTATGCCGACAGTATCCCCAATCAAGGCCATATATTAATAGACATCATTAATTTAATAAAGGGGAGGATTCAATATTTGGCTGGGGCTGGCCCCAGTTTTCAGCTCCACCTAAAAATGGACTAAAATGGACATAAAATTCGGAATTTTCAGCCGATTTTGACTATATAAACAAATGTAGCTTTTTTTGCCCTCTAAAACGTTGTTTTCCGGTGTTTTTCTGGACTGTAGTCATTCTTTCAGAATTTTCAATTTTTCAAAATCCATGTTTTTGACTATTTTCATATCAACTTTCAAAATTTTTTGGAAAGTGACTTCAAACTTGAAATATGCATAGAAGCGTCCATTACCTACAATATCCACATTTGCTAATTTTGATTTTTTGAGTTTTGTGCTCAGCGTTGTCCAATTTCCAAACCCATTTTTTTTTAATTTGAAAAGTGAAAAATTTACATTTTTTTTCTAATAATCCGATCAACAATCAAAATTTTCAAGGGCTGTATAACTCGGCAAGATTGCATCCTTTTTACTTAGATAAATTTTTGTATACTCAATAAAAATTTTTAAAAAATTTTGGAAATATTTTTTTTTTTGAAAATTTGTTCAAGAAACAAATCCAAACCTGTTGCATTATACAAAAATATTATCTAAGTAAAAAGATGCATCTTGCCGGAGTATACAAGTCCTGAAAATGTGATGTTGATCGGATTAGTAGAAAAAAAAATATGTCAATTTTTCACTTTTCAAATTAAAAAAAAATGGGTTTGGAAATTGGACAACGCTGAGCACAAAACTCAAAAAATCGAAAAAAGCAAATGTGGATATTGTAGGTAATGGACCCTTCTATGCATATTTCAAGTTTGAAGTCACTTTGCAAAAAATTTTGAAAGTTAATATGGCAATAGTCAAAACATGGATTTTGAAAATTGAAAAATTCTGACAAGAGATGACTACAAGTCATCAAGAAAAACAGCCAGAAATCAACGTTTTAGAGGGCAAATAAAGCTACATTTTGGTGTTTATATAATCAAAATCGGCTGCAAATTCCGAATTTTATGTCCAGTTTTAGGTGGGGCTGAAAACTGGGGCCAGCCCCAGCCAAATATTGAATCCTCCCCTTCAATGGAAAATATATGTTATTAAAATGAAAACTTATTTTACTTCCCCTATGTTAGCTTTATTGGTTAAGTTTTTAACTTTGTTAACGATTTATTCGTACGCCGGTTGTTTGTTTAGTATGTTATGTTCATAGTTTAGCTATACTGGGTATAAAACTTTTTTATGTTTGCACTTATCCTTTGGGGATTATAATAGTTAGGCAAGGTTATGATAAGTTTTTGTTAAATATTACTGTTAATGAAAAAAGCTTTGTTACGTTGGCATATATTCATTGTTCAATATGATAATTAGGCAAGTTTAAAAATATTTTTTGTTAAATATAACCATGTAAATGTAAAGTTAACATGGATATGTTAGAGATATGCTTGAAAAATTGTGAATAGGTTACGTTTTGCATGCTATGTTAGTCACTTTACTGTTGTTAAGTATGGTACTTTGTTAATGTTAGCATTTTATTCGTGCAAAATGTATGTTCGGTTTGAAGTTACATTATACTCTTAGTTCAGGTTTGCTATTTTGCTTTATTAATTGTGAAAAATTGTTTTGTTTAGCATATGATTCGTGGTTCAGTATATCAAGACTTATTTGTCTTATGTTATCTACAATGGATACTTCGAAATGGACTGAAACAATAGACAATATGATCAATAGATCAATAATCAATAGATCAATAATCAAATTAAGATCAATAGATTATGGGTGGGAAAGATGGAGGTTTGATTTCCCGATTTACTGATTTACTGATTGGGGCTGCAAAAACGCAATTTTTAGTTAATAAGCATTGAAAAAGAATTAAAATTTAAAAAAAAAAAACAACATTATTTTAATTAAATAAATTAAAAATAAATAAAAGTTTTTGCATTATTGTTACACAAAATATGATTTGAAGTCAATAATCACGTAGAGCAATTAGGATCAATAGATCGATGGATTTGTGGGAGAGGTTGGATGTGAATTGTTATATTACTGATTTACTGCTTTAAGGTCTTTAAAGTAATGTTGACGTGTATAAACATAAAAAAAAAATAAAAAATTTGCTAAACATTAAAATTTAAAACAAAATAAAACAAAAATACTTTATTATTTCAAAAATATAGATATTTTTCAATAAAAAATAATAAATTTAAAAAAAAATTAATATTTGAAATTAAGACCTTGAGTCAACTCAAGCTCCGTGCTCTTCATTCAGTCCTATTTATCCTTCATCTTCTATGTACTCTCAAATTTCGTCCTACTACGGTAATTTCAAAGGTTTTGGGGCTTAGCACCATCACCCTTGTGCTTAGCAACACGTAACCTCAGTGCGCCCGATGGTTTATCCGTATAGGGAACGGACACGTATATACAAATTTCTTCATTTACCCAGTCATTTCCAACGCTTTGGGGACACAACACCAACAGCCTAACTGATCATAGTGTCATGTTACCTTCTTCTGCAATCCGAGTTACATCATTAAGAAAGGTATATACCAAATTTCATCCTTCTACGTCAATTTCCAGGAATTGGGGCACAGCCCCATCCCTCAATGGGCGTAGTGTCATGTTACCTCGGCTCACCGAAGGGTTATTTATAAGAAATGGTGTATACCAAGTTTCATCATTCTACGACCATTTCCAAGAATTTTGGGGCATCCCTCAAAAGGCGATAGCGTCACGTTACTCGGCTACCGTCGATGTCACCTGTAGAAGAAGTGTGCCTACCAGTTTCATCTTATGGTCATTCCAAGTATTGAGGTCTCAACCCTAACACCCAGTGGGGCGTATTGTCCAGTTTACCTCTGTCTGTATCGAGGCATACAATTATAAAAAGGATCTAGACCAAATGGTTCATATTTCTACGGTCATTTCCCTGCTGGATGGGGCTAGCACCCCTCTCGGGGAGTGCATGGGCCAAGGTAACCCTCGTCTACGACGAATTACGTCACCCCTAGGGTAAGGGTACCGAGTTTGAGGAAGTAACTATGTTGTAAACTCCACCCGTTGCTAAGTGTGGCAGGAGCGGTTTTGCGTTAAGCAATGCGAGGATTGATGGTGCAGGATCAAGGCGGTGACAATGCTTGAACGGCGGATAATGTATATTAATTAAAATTTGTTTAAAATGTTTTTATATATATTTCTTTATTTTTTTATTATTTGTTTTTTTTTGTTTATTATTTTTTTTTTTCTTTTTAAATTTATTTCTTTATATTTATTTATTATTATTTTTTTTAATTTTTTTTCATTGTCGGTTCAGTTTTTTGACAGTCAAAAAACCTGTGTGCCTTCTCCCGGAGGTACAAATAAAATATATTTATATTTATTCCTCTTCTCGTCTCTCTCTCTTCTCTCTCTCTCTCTCTCTTGCGCTCTCTCTCTCTCTCTTATATATATAATATATTATATATATATATATATTATATATTATTATTATATATATATATATATATATATATATATAATATATATATATATATATATATATAAGATAATAGATATATAAATAATATATATATATATATATAATATACTATATATATATATATGTATATATATATATATTATATACTATATATATATATATATATATAATATATATATATATATATATATATATATATATTATATATATATTATAATATATATTTATATATTATATATATATATATATATATATATATATTATATATATAATATATATATTATATAATATTATATTATATATATATATATAAATAAATATATATATATATATAATTATATATATATATAATATATAATATTAAATATATATATATATACTGTATATATATATATATATATATATATATATATATATATATATATATATAATATATATATATATATATATATATATATATATATATATATAATATATATATATATATATTATATATATATATATATAAAAAAACAAAATTTTAAAACAAACAATATATATATATATATATTATATATAATATTATATTTATATATATATTATATATATATATATATATAATATATATATATATATATATATATATATATAAATATATATATATATATATATATACTGAATTTTAGCAAGCAAACTGTACAGTAATTACTGAGGTAAATTTTTAAGCATCCATGTCAAAATTCAAAAAAAAATTCTTAAAGGAAATAATAGCTATGTTCTATGCATTTAAGAGTAGGGAGTTACAAAAAATACTCCCGAGCCATTAACAATATTTGTTCAAAAAAGATATCATAGATAATTCATTTTGTATTTTTAAATTGAATCATAATCTACAATGTGCTTTTTAACCAGTAAAGATGAAAAAATAAATAAAACTAATTTTCAAAAAAAAAAAAAAAAAAGGAAAAAAAGAAAACTCAGTGGCTCTTCAAAAGGTGACATTTTAATATAAATCCTGTTAAAGTTAAATTTGATAATACTAATAAAACGAAAACTGGAAATCACTACTACCATTAGTGTCTTCAATTACGTAGGGAACATTTCCACCTGGCCAAGATTCATATCTCTTCGTTCTTGCCGTTGGTCGGATAATCATGTCCCCTCGAATAAAACCATATGGCGAAATTCGGCCAGTGATATCTGCATATATATATATATATATATATATATGATATTATATATAATATATATATATAATATATATATATATATATATATATATAATACATATATATATATATATATATATATATATATATATATATATATATATATATATATATATATATATAGTGAAGTGTTTTAAGTTAGTTTCACAACGAAATCTTACAGAATAAACCTAAAAAGGCAAAAGTAACAGAAATATCACAAAGTCTATTAAATATAAAAATAACTTATTTTCATTATTCAGATGTTAATAATTAAAAAAATTGTATATTAAAAATATTACATTTGTTATATTATATTATAAATATTATCAATATTTGATAAAAATATATATATTTTATAAAAACTTAGTTTTAAGCAATAATAATGAACTTTTAACAATAAACTCCATCTTGTGTTTATATTATGTTCAGAATGTGAAGGCAAACGCCATCTAGCGATAGCTTCGGCAATGTTTCATTTTATTATATTCACAAAAATCCATTTTTAGAAAAGTTAGACCATAAAATATAATTTTTTTTAAATGTATATAAAATATTATAATAAAAATAAAAATAAAAGTTATAAATTGGTCAAATGTAAATATTAATAATATTTGTATAAAAACTTGATTATTATATATGTAATTTTTTTTATTATAACTTTGTAAGACTTTTTCGTTAAAAATAAATAATCTGGATTTCTGCTTTTGTCTTATTAGCCTTTAAAAGAAATAATTCGTAGCGCTTTGCTACCACTACAGAGATAATTTGCTAATATAGAACAAATAGCGGAAATATCAGATCCGACCTACGAAGCCAAGAAGAAGAAGCTCTGCAAGAAGTTGGACTTTCTCGTCTCTCTACAAGAAGTTGGGCTGCCTCGTCTCTTCCCCGGAGTTGGACTGGACTACAAGATCTCTGACTGGCCCTACGTCTCTCCCTCTCTCTGAGCCTACCAAGAGGCTTAGGAACCTCCTCAGGGTTACCAAGAACCCTTTGGAAGATCTTCAAGAGTTTCTCCTGTCGGTGGATGGTCTCCGCGGATGGTGTTTTCACCTGACCTCCGAGATTCTCCAGTTCGTCTACCACCTAAAAAGTAGTTTAACTACTAAAGAGATAATTTCGCAGGTAACCCGCTGAGGTTACCTGTCATAGAGATAATTACAGAATTACTTCTGTTCCCTTCCAGATTTGTCCCAGGTTGGACCCAGAAGAACACCCAGCCTCCTGTTTAGCCAACGATTTACCAACGAGCTCTTTCAGATCGCCTACAACCGCCCTTGCCTTTAGCCGACTTCATCCGAACCAGTCGACGGCTTATCCTGAAGTCTAGCAGACTGACACCGCTGCATACACAGCCTTAGCCCGAACGTTACTCGCAAAAAGGCGGCTTAACATCCAAATACTGGTTATAGGTAGTGAAGTTAAAGAGATAACCGATAATTATTGCATTCCCATCCTATAGCCAGTCCTACAGAATTGCTGATCATCCTCCGTCGCTATATAGTTGTCATACCAGATAATAGAATATCATATCGAGTGGTGACCATATAACTGATAATAATATAACTAGAACCGGCAACTATATAATTGGTGATCCTAGAGCTGAAAATTTGATACCACGAAGATGGCAGACGAACAAGGACAGGATAACAATCAAAGAGAGGCAGAATCCATTTCAACAATGAAAATTAAACCCCCAACTTTTTCGGAATCTTCAGTCCCGACATGGTTTCGTGTCATGGAAGCACAATTTCATCTCGCTAACATAAGGTCCTCACGAACTAAGTACTTTCATGTTATGTCGCAAATTCCACCTGAAGTTTTGGATAGAATATCCCAAGCCGAACTTGATGCAGAAGATTATGACCGTTTCAAAACGGCAGTCATAAATACTTACGAAAAATCTAAGGTGGAGCTTTATAATGATCTACTTTCCAAAAAGGTCTACAGTGGCAAACCATCTATATATCTACAGGATATGATTCGACAGGCAGAGAAATTAAATATTGGAGAGGACTTGGTCAAGGTGCAATTTTTGAAAACTTTACCGAGTCACATTCGCACAGCCTTAGCCGCCCATTCTACTCTCACACTTCAACAGTTGGGAGATTTAGCTAATGACATCTTGTTATTAAGCCCACAAGCTCCTGTCATGGCTGTATCATCCCCTGCCACCGCCATTGCCCCCGCCGCATCAAGATCAAGAACAACCACTACTTTTGGCCTGGCGCCGTTCCACGAAAATCAACGACCAAAGGTGTGTAGAGGCCACATTTATTATGGACCACGCTCTAAAAGCTGTAAACCATGGTGTACATGGCCAAACAAAACGGGACTAAACATCCTACCTAATTCTAGACCTCCATCAAGAGCAGCATCCCCAACTCCGTCGGAAAACTAAAGGAGCAAGTTGACATTTGTGCCGTGTCAACTTCGCAGTTAACAATAGATGTACGGATTTTTGGCACCATGCACCAGTTTTTACTAGATACCGGAGCCAGCATATCTAGCCTTCCATTTAACATGGTCTCTAACATGACGCTGCACCCTTCAAACGTCACTTGTTCCGCAGCCAATGGCTCGCCCATAAAGTGTCATGGTGAAGTTGTGGCAAATATCAGTATACCAAAATTAAGAAGAGAATTCACCTGGACATTTATAGTAGCAGAAATTACTATGCCTATTATTGGAATGGATTTTCTTCACAATTTTGGTCTCCTAATTGACTGTGGACAAAGAACATTGCAAGATACTTATACTACTCTTCTAGCTCCATTGAAAATAACCTCTGAGGAAGTACCATCTCTTCACGCTCAACTTCAAGGTGAAAATACAGACATAACTTCACTCCTACAAGATTTCCCGTCCTTAATTTCACCTATAGACATCAACAATCTAGTAATTAAAGATAATGGACCAAAACACTACATAGAAACTGGTGATTCAACCCCAGTTTTTGCCAGAGCTCGCCGATTACCTGACGACAAGTTAAAGGCGGCAAAAGCTGAATTTGACATTCTTCTAAAAAGTGGAATAGTGAGGCCAAGTAAATCTGCATGGGCGTCTCCTTTACACCTCGTGCCTAAGAAAACACCTGGAACATGGAGACCTTGTGGGGATTTCAGAGCCCTTAACAGCATAACAAAACAGGATAGATATCCCATTCCACACATTCAGAGCCTATCTCAACGCCTGCATAACTCTACCATATTCTCCAAGATTGACCTTCAAAAGGCTTATCACCAAATCCCCATTAGACCAGAAGATATAGAGAAAACAGCAGTCATCACTCCGTTTGGTCTCTTCGAATTTTTATCTATGCCTTTTGGTTTAAAGAACGCGGGAGCTACATTTCAAAGAGTAATGGACTCCATCTTCAGAGACCTTCCCTTCGTGTTTACCTATTTAGACGATTGTCTCATTTTTTCTACATCCAAAACTGAACATGAAAATCATCTGAAACAAGTTTTTAAACTCCTCCAAGAAAATGGTTTTAAAATCTCTTTAGAAAAATGTGAATTTAACCAATCTTCACTCAATTTTCTCGGCTACACCGTGTCTTCAGAAGGCCTATGTCCTCCCAACGAAAAGAAAGAATCCATCTCAAGTTTTCCTCTACCGTGCGATTCAGCATCCCTACGAAGATACCTTGGGATGTTAGGATACTACAGAAGATTTATCCCTAATTTTGCCAAAATCGTCTTCCCATTATCTGAAAAAGCCAAGTTTCATCCCAAGGATAAATCTCTTGAATGGACTCCAGAAGAAGTGACAGCTTTTCAAGATACTAAGGAAGCTCTTCAAAATGCCCTAACCCTCCCTTTCTCTTTACCTAATGTCTCACATTTACAACTCGTAACTGACAGCAGTCAGACTTCAATCGGAGCAGCATTACACCAGATGATTGATGGTCAACCTGTTCCCATTGACTTCTACAGCAAGAAGTTATCAGATCCCCAAAGAAGATATTCTGCTTTCGACAGAGAACTTTTGGCAGCATATTATGCTGTCCTTCATTTTAAACACATGTTAGAGGGAAGAGTTGTCACCCTTTGCACAGATCACAAACCTCTTGTTTCCGCTTTCTACTCCAAAAATCCTGCAAAAAGTGATCGTCAACAGCGACATCTCTCAGTACTAACAGAATATATTTCTACAGCAAGTTATATCAGAGGAGCAGACAACATGGTGGCCGACACTTTTTCCCGGATTCATTCGGTATCAGTTGACGCTGTCGATTTGCCCGCAATAGCTCGCCTTCAAGAAAAAGATGAAGAAATCAAGACCTATCATGATCGTCTTCATAATTATCCCCTGCAGGACAACCTCAAGATATGGTGCGATACCTCTACTTCTTTTCCCAGACCATTTCTTCCGAAGCCAGCTCGCCTTCAAATATTTAATACGTTGCATCAAATGTCCCATCCTGGTATCAAAGGTACTTTACGACTGATCAAGAAAAGATATTTTTGGCCTTGTATGGATCGTGACATTAGGCTTTTTGTACGCACTTGTGAGCAGTGCCAGCTGTCTAAAGTTCATCGTCACACCAAAACAACGGTCACTCCATTAGAAATTCCTTCTTCAAGATTCGAAACAGTTCATATAGATATAGTGGGTCCTTTTTCACCTTCAGCATTTTGTGGATCTTCTTCTCCAGTTTTTCGCTATCTACTTACCTGCATCGACCGAAACACAAAATGGGCTGAAGCCTTCCCAATTACAAACACTACAGCAAAATCTGTTGCCTATGCTTTTATGCAGTGGATATCCAGATTCGGTGTTCCTCTCTATGTGATTTCTGACAGAGGTCCTCAATTCGAAAGCGAGTTCTTCAGTGAGTTGTCACATATGATTGGTTTCCATCGTCTTCGAACAACCTCTTACCACCCCACAAAAAAATTCCCAGATAGAGAGGTTTCACCGATCTCTCAAGACTGCCTTGATGGCACGTAAAGAAAACTGGCTTCTGTCTTTACCCATCACTCTACTTGGTCTCAGATGCATTCCAAACGATTCCGGTTATTCCGCCTTTGAAGCAGTAACTGGAAAAACTCCACTTTGTCCTATGGACATTCTTCAATCTTCTCCTAACAACAAACAAGAAATGGATTCTTTTATGAAGAAATTTATCGCCCACATGAAAGAATTGGACTTTAGAGACCTTCCTACTTTTCACTCCTTCAACAATTCTTCATATATTCCGGAGGCACTCAAGACCTGTTCTCATGTCTTCCTAAGGACTGATAGGATCAGAAAACCCTTAGAAGCTCCCTATAGTGGTCCTTTCAAAGTCCTTCAACGAATGCCACATTGTTTCAAGATAGAACTCAGGAATGGTCAAACTACAGTAGTCTCAATTAGCCGTTTAAAACCTGCTTTTATGGAAACGGTAACGTCAACGATTCCTGATGTCCCTGATGATCCTGATGTCTCTGATGTCCCTGATGATCCTACTGTCTCTGGTTTCCCTGATGATCCCGATGTCCCTGATGATCCTGATGTCCCTGATGATCCCTGATGATCCTGATGTCCCTGATGATCGTGATGTCCCTGATGATCCTGATGTCCCTGATGACCCTGATGTCTCTGATGACCCTGATGATCCTGATGTCGCTGACGCCGCCGATGTTCCTGATGTCCCTGACGTTGCTGATGTCCTAAGGATTCCTACTGTCCCTATTCTTCCAAGTGCCCCCCTTACTAGACGAAACCCTCCCCGTAGAGTCCGCTTCAGGATAGAAGCCACTCAGTGCCCCTTTTAGTGATTTTATCAAATAAAAAAAAAATACACATTTCCTAATAGAGTCCGATTCAGGATAGAATCCACTCAGTCCCTTCCTTTAAGTGTTCCCCTCAGCACCGGTTCCGCTTCAGGATGGAAGTCACTCCGTGTTCTGGTGGGGAAGTAAATATATAGTGAAGTGTTTAAGTTAGTTTCCCCAAACGAAAATACTTACAGAATGAACCATAAAAGCAAAAGTAACAGAAATATCACAAAGTCTATTAAATTTAAAAATGACTTATTTTCATTATTCAGATGTTAATAATTAAAAATTGTATATTAAAAATATTACATTTGTTATATTATATTATAAATATTATCAATATTTGATAAAAATATATATATTTTAAAAAAAACTTAGTTTTAAGCAATAATAATGAACTTTTAACAATAAACTCCAACTTGTGTTTATATTATG
>JABUQX010068620.1:0-5000 GCA_015478945.1 Trachelipus rathkii | reverse complement strand
ACTTCCTCAATAAATGACCTCCTCAGAAAATGACCTCCTCAAAAAATGACCTCCTCAGTAAATGACCTCCTCAAAAAATGACCTCCTCAATAAATGACCTCCTCAAAAAAAAGACCCTCCTCCAAATAAAGCCCCTCTTCAATAAAATGACCTTCCTCGATAAATGACCTCCTCAATAAATGACCTGCTTAGAAAATGACCTCCTCAAAAAATGACCTCCTCAGTAAATGACCTCCTCAAAAAATGACCTCCTGAATAAATGACCTCCTCAAAAAATGACCTCCTCAAAAAATGACCTCCTCAAAAAATGACCTCCTCAAAAAATGACCTCAAAAAATGACCTCCTCAAAAAATGACCTCCTCAGAAAATGACCTCTTCAAAAAATGACCTCTTCAAAAAATGACCTCCTCAAAAAATGACCTCCTCAAAAAATGACCTCCTCAGTAAATGACCTCCTCAAAAAATGACCTCCTCAACAAATGACCTCCTCAAAAAATGACCTCCTCAATAAATGACCTCCTCAAAAAATGACCTCCTCAAAAAAAAAATGGGGGGGGAAAATCCTCCTCAGTAAATGACCTCCTTAAAAAATGAGCTCCTCAGCAAATGACCTACTCAATAAATGACCTGCTCAAAAAATGACCTGCTCAAAAAATAACCTCCTCAAAAAATGACCTCTTCAAAAAATGACCTCCTCAAAAAATGACACCTCAAAAAATGACCTCAAAAAATGACCTCCTCAAAAAATGACATCTTCAAAAAATAGGTACATCAACTCAAAGAAGATACTATCTTCAAAAAATGAACTTATAATAATAAAATATAAAATAATCCTTAACAAAAAAATAATGATCCTATTGCAAAGCTCCTTGCTACTGAAGTACTGTGGCTCCACCCCGTAGTATGTAGAGAATATTCTGGAATGAATTTTCTCCCCAAATAATGGGGAGTACGGGGCCATAATAAAAAAATGTATAAAATAAAAAAAAAAAGAATATTATATATATTATATATATATATATATATATATATATATTTATATATACAATATATATATTTATTATATTATGGATATATATATTAAATATATATATATATATAAAATAATAATAATTTATATAATATATATATAATTATATATATATATTAATATTAATATTATATAATATATAGTAATAATAATATATAATATTATATATTATTATATATATAATTTATATATATATAATATATATATTATTATATATATATTTATAATGACAGCATATTATATTATATTATTAGAATAATAGTGATATTTGTGTGTGATGCATAGTAGGTAGTTGATGTAGGGTGGTAGTGTATATATATATATATATATATATAAGTAGTATAGTGTGGTGTGGATAGTATGATGATGATCGAGACTGTCCTCTCTACCTCATGAGACTGTGAAGCTGTGTCCTTTCTTTATGCGATTCTAATATTCAGTATTTATTACCTTTTTATATCAATCCTTCTCAGAATGTTCATATATGAAGGAGAAAAATTAATCCATTCCAGGAAGCTACAAGTTCAGACCTAATTTTGCCTAACTCAACAAAAAGAAGAAACTCTAAAACTAATAAAATTGATAGAGATATAATTCACACAGAATATATATTATCCTATCTTACTCTTTAGAATAAACTACTGTAACTCCAAATATACAATCATCACCTATGATTTAACAAATGCCGCTATTATCTCTATATGCATTGATGTAATAACACTTCTTCATGAATACTCTAAATAAGATAATAAAGGCATCTACACCTATATCTGACTCTAGTTTAAAAGACTGGTTATTATTATATAATGCTTTTTATATATTTATTTATACATTAATATCATTTATTATTATTAATATAATAATTATTAATATTATAATATAAAATATAAAGTTAATTGTTTCACAAGCTTCTCAGATCGCTTTCCTCAGTAAAATGACCCTCATCTAAAAAATAATGACCTCCTCAATAAAATGACCTCACTCAAAAAATGACCTCTATCTCAAATTAATAAATGACCTTACCTCAAAAAATGACATAACTACTCCTCAAAAAAATGACCTCCTCAAGTAAATGACCTCCTTAAAATGAAGACTTCACTCAGCAAATGACAACTACTCAAATAATAATGATCACATGGCTCAAAATATGACTATCTGCTACAAAAAATGACCTCCTCAAATAAATGACCTCTTCAAATAATGACCTTCCTCAAAAATGACACCTCAAAAAAATGACCTCAAAAAATATGACACTCCTCCAAAATAAAATTGATACTCTCCAAATAAAATGACTCCATCTAAGAATATATGACTTTTCTTCAAAAAATGACCTTTAATATATTAAAAATATCCTTAAAAAATGAACTCTATTTCTAAAGCTACTGCCTACGAGAACTGTGGCTCCCCCCGTTGAGATTATCTTGAGAAATGGAATATCCCATACAATAAGCTGAGTCCAGGGCAAAAAATAAAGTATAAAAATCAATAAATATAATATATATATATATATTATATAATATATATATAATTATATTAATATAAATATATAATATATATAATATATATTAATATATATATATTTATATATATATAAATTAATATATAATAAATATAAATATATATAAATATATATGTAATATATATAATATATTATATATTATATATATATATATTATATATATATATATAATATATTTATATATAATATATATATATATATAATTTATATAATATATAATATATATATATATATATATTATATATATATATATATAATATATATATTATATATATAGTATATATTATATAATATATATATATATATATTATATATATATATATATATATATATATATATATATATATATATAATATATATTATATATATTTATATATATAAATATATAATATATATATATATATATATATATATACATAATAATATATATTATATATATATATATATATATATATATATATATATATATATATAGGCTGAAATCACTTCAGCTATCAAATGATTAATGAACTTGCAATTGCCTGTCTTAGGGTGTAATGTAGCTCTGTGAGAGCTATTTGCAAGTCTCCTGCATATCACTTTAAAATCATTGGTGGACCACTTCATAATTACATAATGTATTATTGATTTAAAGCCTAAATGTCTTGGCGCCTCTTTCATTTCCCAAGGAAAGAACGCCAAACAAAAGCTGTGATTGGTGAGGCCCAACCCAGCGACGCTGCCAAGAAAAAAGCTCGGGAGTATTAAAAGGTAAAGGGGGGGGGGAAAAAGGCACCCCCCCCTCATTGCTCTGAGGACGCTTATAGAGAGTGTTAGTTCAGGGCCTTTACGCCGGTAAGGTCATTAGAATAGGAATTAGTTGCCCCATCTCTTATTGGTTAGTTTTACGTGTGACTTTATTGTAATTGCTAACGACGGATTTGTGCATAATAATACTAATTTACTTATCTGAATTAAAACCATATTTTGTTCATTTGTTCATCTCCCTATCATAATAAAGCCACTACGTAGAAAGTAACTCTAAATCAATCCCCCGGTTAATGGATGAGTTTCCATTAATCATTTGATAGCCGAAGTGATTTCGGCCCTATAATCACTGGTGGAAAGCCCAGACGTGACAGGGGCTAAAACCCCTTAATTTGGAGTCAGATAACGCTTAAATTAATCAAATTAAAAAAAAAAAAAAAAAAAAAAAAAAAAAAAAAAAAAAAATTCCGTTACTTTCTCTTATTTAAGTGCTTAAAAATAGATTGATATATGAGAATTAAATAAAATTATTTGACGTCGAAAAAATAATAACAACGTGAAGAATCAGTTCCTTATTAACCTCATTAATAATAAGAAGTAAAAGTCGTTGTTAGAAAAATTCGGATAGTAACAGAAAAAACCGTTGCTATTTCGGAAATTTGAGAGTTTCAAACCAAGCTCTTGATATTAGGCTTAGTTAACAAACGCCTAAGTTTGACTCAAAAGACGACTCCACAAAACAGAGTCAGTAACTTAAGACTCTAAGAAAATGGTATCAACAAAGAAGCTGACTCTTAGGACTCAAACAAAGAAAAATGCTTCAAATAAAATTGAATAAAGAATGGGTGGATAAAATCTCTTCAGTTACCTATATAACCCAAACTGAAAATAATTCCACCCTCGCATTAATGGAACACAAGGACCATCTGTTTCTTATCAATCAGAGCCGAGTATGGAATAATCACGCCACATATCCTCCTCGACCAAAATAGATATTATAATATCGTAAAAAAAGGGCGAGGCGTCCTAGATACAATAAACTCACACATTATAAATCGAAACATAACAGTCAACTAAACATCAATGATCAGAGATTACTCAACTATTTGACCCTTTATGATGTTATAAATAATTGAGGTTAAAAGTGCTACATACATACGATCTTCATTAATTAAATCCATGTTGAAGATACTCTAAGAACATAAATAAAATATAGTAATCATTAATAATTAAAATAAAACAACCTGATGTTGTTTAGAAATTGGCACCCAAATCTTGTATCAAAACAATAATTTGGGTCTCCATAAATTAAATTCCCCTTATCAAAAATAAAACGCTTATTCGTCTGCTAATTAGAAAATACGAAGATAAGTTACTACCCACCTTAAGAATAGAAATACGGAGCGTATATATATCAAAACAGAGCATAGAGACCGATGAATATTTGTCACCAGGAAATATCTCATATCGAATAGTGAATAGGTATATTGGGCTAAGATAACTAAAAAAGCTTACGATGTTTTCTAGTAGGAAACATAGCAAACCTAAAATATAAATGCCATAGATACCTGTTCTATACGACGATGCCCAAAATGTCCAGATTTGTCAGTCTATATCACTGGCGAAATAATGTAACTTTGCACAGGAATTAGTTAAGGTGGCCGATGACCTTTACCGAAAACATTTGTCCAAATCTCTCTCTT
>JABUQX010068619.1:25000-39723 GCA_015478945.1 Trachelipus rathkii | reverse complement strand
TCGTGCCCTACCCGTCACATATTTCGTTCCTAACTTGAACGCATTGTATGGATCTATCCTAACTTGAACGCATGTATGGATCTATCCCAACCCGAACACCCACAGTCACACGCATCACGCTCCGCCACGCCGACACCACGGCCCGGTCATCATCACGCGACACCCTATACAACACATTCACCTTCATGACTTATACATCAACATCACTATGACACTCACCACCCATAGATACTGCACTTACATTTTGCTACCTTATTCACGTACAAAACACACGACCAAATTCTTTGGTCTTCATATGTCTGATGGTAATTTTGTCCTTCCCTAGGGGACTCCTAACCCTTTTTTGATGCCTTAACTTTGTTTCTGACCATGATATTTGTGCCTTGACCTCCTGCCATGAGTACCATGGGTCGCATTTAACTGACGCTAACTTTGATGGCTTTGATGGTTCCCAATCACCGTGTAATAAGAAGTACCTAGTGATGTTCTATTAGTGTTCTATGAGTATTAGATGAGTGCAGGGTGAGTGCCAGGTGAGTGCCAATGAGTGCCTATGAGTGACAAGTGAGTGCCACATAGTGCCGTGAGTGCCACATAGCGCCAAGTGAGTGCCACATAGCACAACTGAGTGCCACTTTTTTCAGTTCCTTTTTTCCTTAGCCTCCTGAGTCAGAATAGCCCCTTTACATAAGCTCACCAGTACAAGGGCATGAGTGTGAATCGATTAGGTGGTATTACAAGCTGCTAGGATGCTTCCCATCATGAGTTGTCTTTTTTCACTACTATAAGCACTAAGACCGCCAGCACACTCACACTAGCCCATATACATCTCACACTCACACGCACAGGTACACTTTACACTTACACTCACACACTGAAGCTCACCTTGTTGCCCTCATCTTTGATGATCATCTTTGATGAAGCCGCTTCCTTGGGATACCACCTATAAGCTGGATGATTCATATTTGATGACTCATCTTTGTCTACCTCTAGATCATAAGCCGCCCACCAGGCCGCAGCAAGCCCCCTCCCCACAGGGGATGGAGGCCCTGCCTGCAGGCGACCCGCCGCGCGAATGAAAATATATATACTATAAGCTTCGGCCCGTTTCTGAGTATCGCGCTTCAAACATTTCAAAGAATCTTTCTTTCGCTGAGTACTATGAGTTACCTATTTTTGCTTCAAGTACTTAAACATTTTTATTAAAAACATTTTCGCGAATCTAAAACTGTAACTCATTACTGACACCTATTATTTAACACACATATATTTATTAACATTATTTCTTTACCTAATACTTTTTACTTAATACTTTTTAATTTATAAATTTTTTTAAAAATTGTATGTAAGAAGAAAAAAACCAGAGTGCCTGATATATAAACATTTTATTTACTACAACTGTAATGAAATTTCCATTAAAAACATTAACATTACATACCTTAAAGCAGTAAATCAAATCATGTAGTATTGCCTAACACCTAGGGGATTAGTTTGCTTTTGTTTTACCGTTTTACTGCTTTTAATTCATGTTTTACTGCTTTAACTCAGTTTTACCGTTTTTAACCTCATATGTTTACTGCTTAACTCACAAGTATCATTAACATTACATGCACCTTAAAAGCAGTAAATCAGTAATCAATAGAGGTTATTCTAACACCGGGGATTAGTATGCTTTAACTTTCTGCTTTACTGTTTTTAACTCATATGTTTTACTGTTTAACTCATGTTTTACTGTTTTTAACTCATATGTTTTACTGTTTCTAACTCTATGAGATCACAACATTACATACCTTAGCAGTAAATCAGTAATCAATAGAGGTGTTACCTACCCCTAGGGGGAATAGTATGCTTTTGTTTTTCTGCTTTACTGTTTTTAACTCATGTTTTACTGCTTTAACTCATGTTTTTACTGCTTTAACTTTCTGCTTTTCTGCTTTTAACTCTCTGCTTTACTGTTTTAACTTTCTGTTTTACTGTTTTAAACTCATATGTTTATTAACATTATGTTTTTTATTTTGTTTTGATTACTTTTATTTATTTTTATTATTATTTTTATTTATTTTTATTATTATTTTTATTATTTTTATTATTTTTATTTTATTTTTTATTATACTTAGTGCGGCTTTACTCCATGCCTATTGTTTATTATTATTTAGAACACACATGCACACACACATCGAAATGCATCAACAATCAACACAAACATACGACACATCAATAACACAATACATTCACATTCCCAGTGCACACATTCACCTATGACACTCTTATACACACATCATTCACTATGACAAATTTACATTTACTCCATAGTCACTTTGCCATTTACACTTATACATGCGTGGTCATTAATACACTACTTACACTTATACACACATTCAATTATGATGGGAGGCTATACACAATATTCAATTATGACACTTACATTTTATCCGAGGCCTACATTTACACTCACACCTCACACACAGATTTACTTATTACCACAGATTTACTCTACTCTCTTAAACATTTAAACATAAAGACACACACACACAAACACACCCAAACACCAATACACACATTCACTTGCTCATTTTACATGTAGATTTATTACAGCATTTTGTTTTAATTAAACACGCACATTTATATCTACTCATTCAAATATAACTAAAATTATTTCAAAGTTTCTTAAAACTTCTATAATAAATCAATCATTATCTTTGAACAAAGAATTTATTATTAACTGTTAATACCTTTGTTTATAAATTTTATAACTATTAAGTTTTAAAATAACTTTTACTAAAATTCTTATGAAATTTTATTAAAAACATATATTTTTACGTACCTTAAAGCACAAATCAGTAAATCAGTAAGGGCAGCCCCTAGCACCCCTCTACACTGCTAAATAATGTTTGTTTAATAATTTACTGCTTTACATCATCTTTAGCCATGTAATAAGTATAAAAAGAACAAAATAAGTTCTTCTCTGCTAACATAACATGTGTTTTATTAAAATCTTCTTAAGTTTATTTAAAAATAACAATTATTCACTTCCATTTATATTATCTCGCTCGATGTTAACTAAAATATTTCAAAGTTTTTTAAATACCTCGGATTTTCTTTATTATTATTATCTATGTACATTGACAACCCAACACGAGAAAACAACAACCCGCACTTCTTACAGATACGAAACTGACCTCTCTCTGTAAAATGTGTTGAAATAACCACTTTAGGTCTAAATTTCTAGGATAATCCTTTGTAGCCCGGATTTAGGCTAATCAAAATATATTTTCGTAAAACTGACCTTTTTCTGTGTGGTGCAATAACTGCATAGGGGGCCCTAAATTTGGCCCAAATTTAGGGATAAGCCTTTTGTGGGTCCCATGCTGGGATTAGTTTCTTGGCCGTCGGTCAAAAAGGTAATTCCAGTATAGACAAGAATCATTGTTATTATTATTTTTATAAATATAGTTTCAAACTGAAACATGCTGGATCGGAAAGATCCTTTAAACAGGTAAGAGTGTTTTCCTTACTTGTGATTGGTCGGAGTAATCCTTATCTCTATATGACCTCGTATGTGATTGGTCGAGAATTTTATCGTCCTTTGAAAATTAACTTTGTTCTTTAAACTTGTATTTGAGCAGGTGTGTGTTTTATTATCTTTTAGACCCAAATTCATTTTAAAATCATCATTTTAGCTGTCAAGCGGTGCACAAGTTATCTGATTTGTATTAAAAGTGTTCTATTTTTACTATGTATATCATATTTATAATAAATAATTACATTGAGGAATACTATTAATTTCACCAGAATAGATAATACCAATCAAGTTCATAAGCCAACCAATTCAGGGCTCAGCATGATTCCCACCCGCAAGCAGCAGCCAACTCCCGCACCTGCTGCGCGTCCCGCCGCGTCCCCGCTCGCCGCCGCGTGCGCCCGCAGGCGCAATATTTCCGCGTTCCCGCCTGCCGCGTGCGCCCGCAGGCGCAATATTTCCGCGTACCCTCGTCGATATATATATATATATATATATTATAGATATATATATATATATATATATATAGATATATATATATTATATATATATATATATATATATTGTGTGTGTGAGTAAGTGTCTATGGTGAGCGTAAGTGTCTATGTGTATGTGCGTATGTGTGAAGAGTATAAGTGTCATAGTGTATATGTAAGTGTAAGTGTCTATGGTGCGTAACTCTATAAGATGAATCATCAACATAGGGTGGTATCAAGATGACTATCAAAGACAGCCTGTATCAAAGATGAACCACCAAAGCTGAGGTACCAAAGCTAAGGCACCAAAGTTGAGGCATCAAAGCTGAGGCATCGCTGAGGCATCAGAAGCTGTGAGGCATCAAAGTTAGAAAACAAAACTGAGGCATCAAAGCTGAGGTATTTCAAAGCTGAGGCATCAAAGCTGAGGTATCCTCAAAATATCGAGTGTGGGTGTATCTGTATGTAAGCGGTGTGTGTGTGTGTTTATGTGTGCGTGTGTGTGTATGTGTGTTCTAAATAATAATAACAATAGGCATGAAGTAAATAACACTAAGTATAATAATAAAATAAAAATAAAATGTTTTAATAAATTATACGTTACATGTGTAAGTGAGTGTGCGTGTGTGTGTGTGTGTGTGTGTGTGTGTGTGTGTGTGTGTGTGTGTGTATGTGTGTTCTAAATAATAATAATAACAATAGGCATGAAGTATAATAATAAAATAAAAATATAAAAATGTTTTAATAAATTATACTTTATATGTGAGTGTGTGTGTGTGTGTACGTGTGTGTGTGTGTGTGTGTGTGTGTGTGTATGTGTGTTCTAAATAATAATAACAATAGGCATGAAGTAAATAACACTAACGGTGTGCGAGTACGCGGAAATATTGCGCCTGCGGGCGCACGCGGCGGGCGGGAACGCGGAAATAGGTTGCCCGGGGCGCACGCGGCGTGGGCGGGGACGTGGCGGACGCACCAGCGGGTGGGGTTGGCTGCCTTGCGGGTAAATTGGGCTGAGCCCTGCGGTTAGCTTATGAACCAGTGAATTCACTCCAATCATTCTAGTGAAATTAATAATTATTCCTCAATGTAAGTATTTATTATAAATATGATATACACTTAGTAAAAATAAAACACTTTTAATACAAATCAGATAACTTGTGCACCGCTTAACAGCTAAAATGACTATGATTTTAAAATGAGTTTGGGTCTAAAAGATAATAAAACACACACCTGCTCAAATACAAGTTTAAAGAACAAAGTTAATTTTCAAAAGACGATAAAATAATTCTCGACCAATCACATACGAGGTCATATAGAGATAAGGATTACTCCGACCAATCACAAGTAAGGAAAACATTTCCTTTTTCTGCTTAAAGGATCTTACCGATCCAGCATGTTTCAGTTTGAAATATATTTATAAAAAATAATAATAATAAAATAATGATTCTTGTCTATACTGGAATTACCTTTTCGACCTGGTATTAGCTTTAAAATCAGCATGGGATGCAAAAAGTTAAGCTTATCTCAAATTTAGCCTCAAATTTAGCCTAAAGTAGTTGCATCACATTTTGCCAGAAAAAGGTCAGTTTGAAATATATTTTGACCTGAAATTAGGCCTAAATCGCCCCGGCTACAAAAAAAGGATGATCCTAAATTTAGACCTAAAGTAGTTATTTCATAACACATTTTACAGAGAGAGGTCAGTTTCGTATCTGTAAGGAGGGGTGGGTTGTTGTGTTTTCTCGTGATGGATTGTCAATGTACATAGATAATAATAATAAAGAAAATCCGAATTATTTAAAAACTTTGAAATATTTAGTTGACATCGAGCGAATAATATAAATGTAGGTGAATAATTGTTATTTTTAAATAAGAACTTCAGAAAGATTTTAATAAAATACATGTTATGTTAGCAGAGAAGAACTTATTTTTGTTCTTTTTATACTTATTACATGGCTAAGATGATGTAAAGCAGCAAGTCAATAGAACAAAACGTGGCCTAGCTTGGTGTAGAGGGGTCTAGGGGCTGACCCTACTGATTTACTGATTTATTGCTTTAAGGTACGTAAAACATATGTTTTTTAACAAAATTTCATAAAATTTTAGTAAAAGTTATTTTAAAACTTGATAATTATAAAATTTATAAACAAAAGTATTAACAGTTAATAATAAATTCTTTGTTCAAAGATAATGATTGATTTATTATGAAGTTTTAAGAAACTTTGAAATAATTTTAGTTATATCTGAATGAGTAATATAAATGTACGTATTTTAGTAAAAACATAAAATGTTTTAATAAATTATACGTTATATGTAAGTGAGTAGTGTGTGGTGCATGTAAATCTGTGTGCGGAGGCAAAATCTGTGTGGGAGTAAATCTGTGTGTGAGTAAGTAAATGTGTCTATGGATAAATGTAAGTGTCATAGTGAATGTGCGTATAAGTATCAATAAGAGTAATGTGTGTGGCAGTGTAAGTGAGTGTAGACCGGCATGTATAAGTGTAAATGCAAGGACTATGGGTAAATGTATGTCATAGTGAATGTGGTGTATAAGTGTCATAGTGACTGTGTGTATACGATATGGCAAAAAGTGTGTGTGTGTGTGTGTGTGTGTGTGTGTGGTATGTAGGTAACAATGTTCTAAAATAATAGCCAAATAATAGCACTAAAGTGGTAATAAACAATTGTATATAATAAAAATAAAATAATAAAAATAAAAATAAAATTTTTTAATAAAATAATAAAAATAATAATAAAAATAAATAAAAAGTATTAAAACAAAATAAAAAACATAATGTTAATAAATATATGAGTTAAAGCAGTAAAACAGAAAGTTAAAACAGTAAAGCAGAAAGTTAAAGCAGTAAAGCAGAAAGTTAAAGCAGTAAAACAGAAAGTTAAAGAAAGCAGTAAACAAAAGCATACTATTCCCCCTTGGTGTTAGGTAACAACTCTATTGATTTACTGATTTACTGTTTATGTAATGTTAATGAATATGTGAGTTAAAGCAGTAAAACATATGAGTTAAAGCAGTAAAACATGAGTTAAAGCAGTAAAACATGAGTTAAATCAGTGCAAAGCAAAAAAACAGCAAACTAGAGGGCTGCTAGGGGCATGCCTTATTGATTTACTGATTTACTGCTTTAAGGTATGTAATGTTAATGTTTTTAATAAAAATGTTTAAATGTCTAAAATTAAAATGTTTATATATCAGACACTCTGGGGATTTTTTCTTCTTACATACAATTTTTAAAATTTTATAAATTAAAAGTATTAAGTAAAAAGTATTAAGTAAAAATAATGTTAATAAATATATGTGTTAAATAATAGTGCAGAATATTTCACAGTTTTAGATTCAAGTAGTAAAAACAAATGACAAAATGTTTAAGTATGAAATAAAAACGAATGACCCATAGTATATTTGAAAAGAAATTCTTTGAAATGTTTATAGTATGAAATAAAAAATGAATGACTTATAGTATATATATTTCTTCTCTATTCGCAGTGGTCGCAAATCTTGTGGAGCGGGGCCCCTCCATCCTTTGTAGAGGCCACAGGCCTGGTGGGTAGCTTTTTCTATGATCTGCAGAGGGGTAGACAAAAGATGAGTCATCAAAATAAGATGAATCATCAATATAGGTGGTATCAAAGATGACTTCATCAAAAAGATGAGTCATCAAAGATGAGGCAACAAAATTGAGCTTCGGGTGAGTGTAAGTGTAAGTGTACCTGTGCGTGTGAAAGTGTATATGGCTAGTGTGAAGCAAGCCCGGGCGGCGAGTGTGGAAAAAGCTTATATGCCAGAAAATATCCAACCATAGTAGGGAAGCATCCCATAACTTTGTAATATACACCAATCGATTCCCTCATACCTTATTACCTAGTATGGCCCGTATTAGGGCTAAGGCCTCTAGGCCGCCTCAGGGAGGCTAGAAAGGCTTTTAAAAGTGGCACCTAGGCTGCAGCAACTCACGTGGCACTCCACTGGGCACTCCATGTGGCACTCACTCTGGCACTATGTGGCACTCACTTGGCACTCATTGGCAATCATTGGCATTCTCACTCCTGGTACCACCTTAGCACTCCTGGTCAATACCACAGAACACTAATAGAAACACTGAAGATTTAAAAATTCGCATGGCAGATTAAATGTAAAAGCCATCAAGTTAGCGTGGGTCAAAAATGACATGGTATATGGCAGGGTCAAGGCTGAAATATCATGGTCAAACAAGGTTAAGACATCAAAAAAAGGGTTAAGTCCCTAAAGGAAGGACTATTACGGTGGGCCTAAATTGACCCATGGAAGACCAAAGGGTTGGTCGTGTTTAGGGCCGTGTGGAATAAGTAAATGTAAGTGCAAGTATTCATGGGTGAGTGTCATATGAATGTGATGGGCATAGTGAATGTGTGTAAGGCGGTGCAAAGTGTGTGTGTGTGTGTGTGCGTAAAAGTTCGAGTTAGGATAGATCCATACATGTGTTCAAGGTTAGGATAGATCCATACATGCGTTCAAGTTAGGAATGAAATATGTGACGGGTGGGCCACGAGTGGGTAAAAAATTACCTTGTTTTGCAGCAAGTGGTAAGGCTGGGGCAGACCAAATATCATGGTCAAACAAGGTTAAGACATCAAAAAAGGGCTAAGCCCCTAAAGGGAAGGGACACACTACCGTGGGTCAGCCAGACCCATGAAGACATCACGGGTCAAACCCATGGTATTCGTGTCAAATCCATAAAGTGGGAAGGACAAAAAAAGCTACATTATCAAAAATAGGGGCTAAGCCCCCTAAAATGAAGATCAAAAATTACCGTGGCAAAATTAACTACGACGAAAATTAGGGCGTAAAATAGGGTGAATACGTACACGTGGAAAGGTTATTTACCCGAAGAAACTTCGAAGGGGTCGCTTAAAAAATTAAGGTCATAAAATTAGGGCTGCCAAAAATTAGGGTTCTCAAAATTAGGGTTCTCAAAAAAAATTTGCTCAAAAATTGATCTCAAAATTTGTCTCAAAAATTTGCCCTCAAAAAATCCGCTGTTCTCAAAAACTGGGTTCTCAAAACTGGGTTCTCAAAATCCGTTCTCAAAATACGGTTCTCAAAAGGGTCAAGGCCCAAAAAGGTCACAAGGTCAGGTAAAAATTCGAGCTAAAAAAAGGTCGGGTCAAAAAGGTCAAGGGCAGGTAAAAATTGGCTTATCATTTTTTACCCAGTGAGACCTCCAATATATAAAAAATTGGGGTCATCATTTACCCCAATCCTGTCCAATATAGCCTCCCTACTACCACGTCAAACATCTTTAAGTATGATAGTTAGGTTCTTTGTAGGGTATAGACAAGTTGGTTACGTTTTGTGATGCCGGTAGAGTTACTTTACTGATAGTTAATCAGTGTTCTTGTTAATGTTGACTGTTTATTCGGTAATACGTAAGGTATGTTATGTTCTTAGTTTAGGCGATATTATGTTAACTTTACGGTTGTTAAAACTTTGTTATGATTATTAAATAATAATAATAATTATAATAATAATAATAATAGAAGAATAATAATAATAATAAATAATAAATAATAAAAATATAATAATAATAATAATGCAATAATAATAATAATAATAAAATAATAATGTTATACACTTACACACACACTTAGAGTAATAATAAAAAAGGTGTAATAATAATAAAAATAATAATAATAATAATAATAATAATAATAATAATAATAATAATAATAATAATAATACAAATTGTGTACGATAATAAAAATAATATTTGTCCCGGTTATGTGTTATGGGAACTCTTGCTAATGTTGACGGTTTATTCGTGTGGGTGGTATGTTATATATGGTTTGTCGTTATACACATTATATTCTTAGCGTCTATGGTATGATATCTTAGCTTTATTGATGCGGAAAACTTTGTTACGGTAGCATATATTCGTTGATCAATATGATAATACTTGAATTTATGCTATGTTTATCCAAATGATACTCGAAAATGATTTGAATCGTTGGATTAAAGGATTGATGGATTTGTGAATGGAGGTTGTGGATTGTGTGGAAGGTGGATTTGCTTAATTTATTGATTTGCCAATTTAGGGTATGTAATCAGTAAACTTTTACACTTTACTATGATATTTTATTCAAAGAACTTATTTTTATGTCATGTTTGGATAAAACTTTGTTGGCGTTTTGTTTTATTTGCCTAAGTTTACATATCATTGTGTTAAAAGAGTTGTTGTCAGGCCAGATTATATATACTTTTGACCCGATATGGTTCGTTCGTATGTCGTGGTTCTTGTTTAATACTTTCTCTTCTGATTGGCTGGAAAGAAAAGAATCTCACCACATTTGGGGACTGTTTACACTCGGGTTTCATCAGTAGGCTATTTTTCGCTGTGTTGTATACTGATGCGATGTTTCACCCCCTCCTCTACGTTTGTTAGATATCTTACGAGGACCTCTTAATACTCTGCAACGATATGTCAAGTGTATATATTTAATCGTAAACCAAAATGGGAGTCAGATGCATATTATTATTTGTATTCCACCCGAAGGTGAAAATAATAGAACCTTATTCATTTTTGTCGAAGAATTATCAAGACATTGATATCACAGGAGCTCAGGGGTAAGGCTAAGTGTCATCTGATACATCGACTCGTCAGTTTGAGAGGTTCTAATAGAATAGATGCCGTTTTCGTCGCGTGACAATAAAGCTCTGATGCGCAACTACGTCCCATCGACAGTGTCCCCATCCGGCATACATGCATAAGGTTCACAGTTCGAACATTCGAAAATATTACAGCTTTGATTAAAAATGAAAACTGAAATTAACATCACATCTTGACGACGTCGACATACTTGAGGACTTAATACATATAGCTCAGCTATGTGGGTAATTCACGATATTTGGCTAATTTGTGGAAATATGTGGTTTTCCGTATAATGAGGTATACAGGAGTATGTTAATAACTAGCAACATGGATAAGTTTACTTCTCTTGGCTTGAGAGTGCTGTTGAACCTAAAAATATGCAGAAAATTGTTTAGTGTTGCAGAATACATTTTTCTTTTATACTTACATCCTTTCAGAGGGGGTTGAATCTCTGGAGAGAGATATATATAGAACATGCTCAGTTTATGTTGAATCCCATATCCCCTGCTTAGATGAATTAATATATTTAAAATAAACTTAGATGTTTTATGTATTTATATAACGCTCTTTTCAATGAAAAATATGTTTTAAAAATGAAAACTTGTTTTACTTTCCCTGTGTTCGCTTTATTGGTTAAGTTGTAAATGATGGCTGTTTATTCGTACGGCTGTTGTGTGTTAAGTATGCTATGTTCATAGTTTAGCTTTAAAGAGAATAAAAACTTTACTATGTTTGCATTTATCCGTTAGGTATTATGATAGTTAAGTAAGGTTATGGTAAAATTTTGTTAACTATTGCTATGTTAATATAAAAAAGCATTGCTGTGTTAGCTTATATTCGTTGGTCAGTATGATAATTAGACAAGGCTATGATAATTTTTGTTAAATATTACCATGTTAATGTAAAATTAACATTGATATGTTAGAGATATGCGTGCCAAAGTGTGAATAGCTTACGTTTTGTACGCTGAGTTAGTAACTTTATTGTCGTTAAGTATGGAACTTTGTTAATGTTAGTAGTTTATTCGTGCGTAAGGTGTGTTAGGTTTGTCGTTGTACATTATATTCTTAGTTCAGGTTATGCTATGTTAGCTTTATTAATGTGAAAACTTTGTTACGTTAGCATATATTCGTTGGTTAATACATAAAGAACTTATTTTTATGTTATATTTATCCGAAATGATACTCGAAATGTGACCTGAATCAATAGATCAATAGATCATGGAAGGGTGGAGAGGGGTGGGGCTGGTGGTTTGATTTACTGATTTACTGCTTTAGGATCAGTAAACTATTACACTTTACTATGATATTTTATTCAAAGAACTTATTTTATGTTATGTTTGGATAAAACTTTGTTATGTTTACAATTATTCGTTGGGAATTATGATAGTTAGGTAAGGTTATGATAAATTTTTGTTAAATATTATTATGTTAATGTAAAAAAAAAAAAATAAGCCAAGGTTGGCATATATATTCGTTGGTCTCATGATAATTAGAGAAGGTTATGATAAATTTTTGTTAAATATTACCATGTTAATAAAAATTAACATTGGATATGTTAGAGACATGCTTGAAAAGTATGAATAGGTTACGTTTTTGTATGCTATATGTTAGTTACTTTTACTGTTGTTAAGTGTGGAACTTTGTTAATGTTAACAGTTTATTCGTGCGTAAGTTGTTAGGTTTGTCGTTTACATTATATTCTTAGTTCAGGTGATACTATGTTAGCTTTATGTGAAAACTTTGTTACGTTAGTATATATTCGTTGGTTAGTATATAAAGAACTTGATTTTATGTTATGTTTATCCAAAATGATACTCTCGAAATGTGACATGAAACAATAGATCAATAGATCAATAGATCATAGATGGTGGGAGAGGTGAGGGGCGGAGGGGGAGGGTGAAGCCTGACTCCACTGATTTACTGCTTTAGGAGGGGTGTAAAAACGAAATTTTTGAAGTTATAAACATAAAATGAATAAAAATTTGCAAAATATATTTTTAAACAAAAATAAAATAAAATGCAAGTTATAAGTTATGTTTATACAAAATATGACTCTAATCAATAGGACCTCCCAATAGATTATCATGGAAGGGTAGGAGGGTAGGTGGGTGGTTTGATTTACTGATTTACTGCTTTAGGGGAAAAGATGACAATTTTAGTAAAAAATATGACTTGAATCAATAGCATCAATAGATCAATAGATCGCTGGATGGACAGGAGGGTGGCTTTAATGGTGGTTTGATTTCACAGATTTACTTTCAAGTCTTAGGGTATGTAAACATGAGTCAATTTTAGTAAAAATATGACTTGAATCAATAGTTCAAATAGATCAATAGATCAATGTATCAATAGATCAATAGATCAATATGTGGGTATGGAGTGTAGTTTGATTTACTGATTTACTGATTTACCGTTTTAGGGTATGTAATAATAATTTTAATAAAATATGACTTGAATCAATAGATCAATAGATCAATAGATCATGATGGACAGTAGGGTGGCGGGATGGTGGTTTGATTTACTGATTTACTGATTTACTACTTTGGTATAAAAACGCAAAGGTTTTAGTAAAAAATATATTTTTAAGCAAATAAAATAAAAAGTTTTATAACAAAATATGACTTAAATCGATAGATTAATAGATCAATAGATCATGGAAGGGTGGGGAGGGTAGGGTGGGTGGTTTGATTTACTGATTTACTGATTTACTTTAGAGTGTGAGCAAAAACGTAAATTTTTGCGTTATAAACATGAAAAGCATAAAAAATTTAGTAAAAATTTTTCAAACAAACTAAATTAAAATAAATAAATAATAAAAATTTGAAAATGGAGCATCAAAATTAAATTGAAAAACAAAAAATTAAACACGTAAAGAATAAAGCGTAAAATGAAACATAAAATAAAATAGCAAACGAATGTTTACTAACTCAGCAGTGCACCTGCTTCAACACCGTTGTTGGTACCAACTCTGACTCCTTCTCAGACTCTTCCTCCATCCCTTCCTCCATCTTCCTTCCTCCATCTTCTTTTCTGTTTTGCGTTCAGTATTTCCCTTCTGGGGACCTCCAGGGGATCCTCCCCTAGACGGGGCCTTATGAACTTCTAAACCCTCATATTCGAGCTCTACGACCTTATAAACATATTTTGATACTAATATAACTAAACGAATATTTATTAATTCAGCACCACACCGGGCTCCAGCACCGGTCGGTACCAACTCCAACTCCTCTGACCTCAGACTACTCCTTCCGAGTTCTCTCTTTCCCCTTCTCTGATTCCGACCTGACCTCTTTCTCCACCTTTGTTCTGCGGCTCCGTGCATTTCTCATTGGAAGATCTCCCAGGGGGGTCCTGCACAACTCCCCTTTTACGAACTTATAACCCTCATAATATTCGAGATCTACGGGTTCAATAACATATATTAAGACACCAATACTTTTTTTTTTTTTTTTTTTTTTTTTTTTTTTACAGATTACCTTCACTCTCGTTTGGGCCCTTTCAAGCGAGGGGGGCAGGTGCACAATATGCTAGGAAACCCCACCCAAGCCCAAGCCTAACGCAAATCTCTTAGATGAGCACAGACGTAAGTTTTAAAGAGAGGAATATTAAATACAGTAGGAAAAACAGAAGATGGCAAGTGAGTCTCCACAGAACACTGAAGTGGCTGAAAGTAAAGTGAGCACCAATAAACGAACAGTCCGGGATTTTCAATGCTTCACGCAAAATTATGCGAGGGCATGATAATACTGTATTATTATACAAATATTTACTAACACAGCACCGGTACCGGTTCCGGGATCCTGAATCCAGATCCGTACCCTACTTACTCATTCCTCCTCTATACCATCTCCAAATTTCAACCTTCTCATCATCATTTCCTATTTTTAGTTGGGAAGTACTCCGGGTACGGATACGTAACCTCGTCTTACGACGAGGTTACGTCACTCCCATATAAAACCGAGTTTCAACTTTCTACGACCATTTCCGGGTTTTGGGGCTCAGCCCCATCACACGTTGGACGTAGCGGTGCGGTGCTGTGCGGTGCGTTGCGGTGCCTTAGCACATATATTATAATATA
>JABUQX010068619.1:10000-15000 GCA_015478945.1 Trachelipus rathkii | reverse complement strand
GGCACAACACACACAAACATCACAAACGGCACAGCGAGAGATTCACCCAGTTCCCTTGTCTAAGCATATTCCTTCAGGTGGCGCAGGGGACACGAGACTTTTAAAGAGAGTGGAGATTGAATACTGCAGGATAAAATGGTTTATGAAGCCAATTAGTGGCTGGAAAAAGAGGCACCACAACGATGTAAACATTGAATCTCCAAATAATATTTCTAACCACAATACTCATGTGAGAGTAAGGCTCCTCTTGTTTACGAGGGCGACGCAGTGGTTTGAGGAATGCTGAGAGTCAAATTATGTCTCAAAGCACTTGCAGTTGTATACTATAGATAAGAGATTGGGTCCACCAACTATTCACCTCGCAGAGAAAGAAGGGTCAAGGGAATTAGAAAATATTGGAGACAGTTTATAAGTCTCTTAGTCTTAGCCTCAACACTATCCAACAAGGATGGTGGAACCGAACTCCCAAATGTGATTAACAGTTTATTTCCATACAAGGCTCCGTAATAAAAGACCTCTTATACAACTGTAGTAACTGTAGCAGAAGAAATATTCCCCGCAATTCTGACATAATTTTCCAGCATCATTGAAAATGACCATTTTTAGCAACCGATTTTGATTATGAGGTTCTCCAAGGGACAATTCACTTATTTTATGTATCAGTTCCAAAGAATTAATTTAGTTTGTGTTTACACGGTGAGGACATTAGAGCCGTCGAAGTGGATAGGAAAGTTGGGAGGAGGTTTTTAGAGAGGGAGATATGAAGAAAGTTGAGTTTTTAAAGAGTTGTATTTTACAAGGTTGCGGTGAGCCCACTGAGAAATCCCGACCACATCGGCAAGACTTGAATCGGAAAACTGTAGACGAGAGGCAACTCTAGATAGAAACGAGGGAGCACATTTGAAATGAATGGAGGAATGGAGAGTTGACTCTAGCAGCATAAGAAGTGAACCAGAGTTAGAAGTCAGCTGATAAGGACCGTTAAAGAACATATGTAGAAATTAAGGTGGAGATAAAATAGACTCTGAGGAACACCACAATTAACAAGAAAAGGAGAAAGAGGTTGTTCCATCAACAAGAGCTGAAATTGCGGAACTCTCGATATATACTGAAAGAAAAACTATGAGAAGAGTAATTGCAAAGCGAAGCTAAGCAAATCCAAAGTAATGGTAGCGAAGAGAGTTAGCGAATGAGTGTCATACCCTGTCAGAAGCCTTATATATGTCAAGCGCTACTACCACATAAGACTCCCTCATAGTCCCTAATGCAGAAGACCATAGTATCAATGATATATATATATATTATATAATTATTATATATATATATTATATATTATATATATATAATATAATTATATATATATAATATATTATATACATTATACTATTATTATTATATATATATATATATATATTATTTAATATATTATATTATTATATAATTATAAATATATTATATATATATATTTCTAAAAACTATTATAAATTTTTAATAAACGGTATAAATATTGAATACGCGAGTCGCGTAGCAAACATAGACAGTAACGCGAGCAACATGTTTGCCCTGCGGGTCTACGGGTGGCACACTGTTATGATTTATAATAATAAAATTTTCAGTTTTCTCTACCGACACGTTTATACCCAGAAAATATGGGAATCTTGCTACTTGCTTTATATAACTTGTAAAACTTTTGATATATTTTAAATAAATTAATTATTTATATTTTTTTTTCCTTAGCTTCTCCCAGTTGCTTTTTATATAAAATTTTATATTCTAATTTATGTCTGATGTTATAGATTCTATATAATGTATTTAAAAAGCCAAAGATAAAGTTGTTTAATAAAGGATTTGAAATGAAATCAAAGAATTGGTTAATTACAATCAATTTTTCAATATAAAAATATAAATACTAGTGTGTGCACTTTACTGCAGCGGCGTAGAGTGTGGTGAGTGGGCGCCCGTCGAGTGAGAGCGAGTGAGCGAGGAGTGTGAGAAGTGGGCGAGTGGAGCGAGAGAATCCTTCATATGGGTCTCCTGTAGATATCATTGCCAAGGGAGAACAATCGCTCCACCGCAGCGCTAGACGGCATTGCAGTTTTGTACCTTATAAAGAGATCAATGAGCACCTTCTCATTGTTAAAAGCTAGGTCTGACAGGCTGTCTGTCGATTTCGCCTGCAGCCACTTATTTACAATGAGAGCAGCTTTTCTCTTAATTGATCTTTGATGACGTTGACCTTGAGTTAGTTATATCAGTGTAATCATGAACATCACAGATGCTTGAGTAGAAGTCCTTCTCTTCCATGTCCTTTCCCTCGTTGCTCTGCTTTGGTACTGTGCGGGTCTCGAGATTCGGTACGCCGCCAAATAACTCTTCCACCTATCTTCTCTCAATCGGGGCTCTTGGCCCTCTGCACGTTTTTTGGCCATTAGTTTCTTTGGCAAAAGACTCTCATTCCACATCAGGCGAAACTTTGGGTGTGGAAGGCTAGTATGCCAGGAAGGTACTCTCTCATCTTCAAAAGGTGCTGGAGAACCCTTGTCTATGACGTCAAGTTACGGAATTGACCAGAGGTGTCGCAAGTAACCTGGAGATTGGCATTGGTCTTAAAGTCAATCAGCTTTTTTTTTTGTCACAATGAGGGGGTGGGAATCAGGCAGCCCAGATAGCACGATTCTCCCGTTGGATTTGATCCAATGCAACGGCGACTGGTGCCCATGACCTAATAATTGAAAAAGAAATATTATTTTAATTATTTTTTGAAATTGGAAGCTTGACTCTACATTAGTTAAAAAGTAAAAAGAAGATATAGAATTAGAAATGTAAGGATAAGCTGCTAATATTTAGTTTATTACCCTAGCATTTTTACTGACATAATGATCAATATTATATATATATAGTATATATATATTATATATTATATTATATATATATAATATATATATATATGATTATATATATATATATATTTATATATTAATATATTAATATATATTATATATATATATATAATATTACTTTTATATATATATATAACAAAAAACTCAATATTACATTTTCTTAATAAAAGATTTTATCGGATAGCAGATAACTCGAAACCGTTATCGCGATAAATTTTTATCGCCATATAAGTGTTATCGGTAGTTTGGAACAAAAATTATTGCGATACCGATTATCGGTAAAAGATCTTATCGGATAACAGATAACCCGAAACCGTTATCGCGATAATTTATCGCGATAACGCCCACCATGAATAATATTTATAATATATATATATATATTATATATATTTTTATATATATGATATATTATATATATATATATATATATATATATATATATATATATATGATATATATTCACTCAATTAATTTCAGTTTCAGTTATTTTTCTTTAATTTTTGTTTTATTTTAGGTTAGGTTAGGTTAGTTAGGTTAGGTTAGGTTAGGTTAGGTAGGTTAGGTAGTTACTTAAGTTAACGTAATCCTAAAACCTAAGCCTAACCTACCTTAACTAAACCTAACTTACCTAACTATTAATCTAACCGTAACGGTCCTAACCTAACCTAAAAAACACTAATGCGAATAAAAATACCTGAAACTGAAATTAATTGAGTGATTATATATATTTATATATATATATATTAATATATAGTATATATATATATATATATATATATATATATATATATATATATATATATATATATATATATATAGTTTATTTTATATATATTATATAAAATATATAGAGAGAAGATGAGAGAGAGAGAGGAGAGAGAGTAGGAGAGTAGTACGAAGAGAGTAACCGACCCTAAAAATTTGGACCAAGCGACTCTAACGTCAAGACAAGAAATTCAACTGATTCACGTTTTTAAATTATGCCTTAATATATATATTATATATATTGTGAGGGCGGGTGAGCACCCGGACAATAGTGAGTGAGGAGTATGGGTATTATTATAATTATATATTATATATAAATATTATATATTATATTTATTATTATATTATATATATATATATATGTAAGGGCAGGATTCCCTACCCTCACTATAATAACTATGTATACTTGATATATGCATCCGTACATTAAATTTTAACTATTAATTTTATTATATAAGAAAAATATTTAATGACTCTTCTGTATGGCACCTTTGTTGTAAAAGCGAGTCACGGAACAGTGACACTCAAAAAAGGGGTGCCTGGAGTTCAAATGAAGGAAAGTCAGTTAGCGTCTCACATTATAAGAAGAGAGATGCGTTAAAACCTCACGTTATAAGAAGAGAGGATGTGTTAAAGCATCGGCCTGTTAAAAAGCCGGAAAATTGTGTTTTGGTCGTAGAAATTTATTGTGTTGACTTTCACCAATCTTATTAATGCCTGTGGAACTGGCCTATTGTGTTTAACTAATGGATTGATTGCATTATTAATTGTTTTTAAACATTGACACCATTATTTACTATTTGATTTAATTAATCTTAGAAATAAAAATAAGAGTAATTACTCTTTTCTTCATTTACCACTGTACTTAACTCTTCAAGGTCTAATATATATTTATATATAAATATTATATTATATATATTAAATAGTTATATATATAATATACTATATTATATATATATTATATATATATATATTATATATATTATATATTATAACTATATATATTATTATTATATATATTAATATAATATATATAGTATATTAATATTTATATTATATATATTATATATATATATATACTATTTATAATATATATATTATATATATATAGTATATAATATTATATATTATATAATAATATATATTATATATATATTATATATATTATTATATTATATATAATATATATAGTATATATATATATTAATTTATTATTTATATATATATATATATATATTATATATATTATTATAATATAATTTATTATTAATATATATTATTATTATATATATTATATTATAATATATATATATATATTATATATAGGGGTAATTG
>JABUQX010068619.1:0-7500 GCA_015478945.1 Trachelipus rathkii | reverse complement strand
GGAGGATTGCAAGATACCACAATTTTTTTCGTAATATATATATATAATATTTTATATATATATATATATATATAATATTTAATATATAAATATATATTATATATTTATTATTATATATATAATTATATATATATATTATATATATATATATATTTTATAATATATATTATATATATATATATATATATATATATATATATATATATATATATATATATATATAATATACATAGTGTGGGCACGAATAACGAAAAATGTTATTGCGATAACCGATAAATCGAAACGAAAAACCTTTAATCATCGATTAACCGATACCGATAACTCTGGATAAAAATTATCGCCGATAGTCGATAACCGATTAAAATCGATAAATCGAAAATTTTTTATTTATTTCATTTTATTATAAATAAAATGTTAAAAAAAAAAACACGACTTTGGTTTTTAAGAAAATGTTAAAAATAAATTTATTACATCTTTTCACCTATTTTTATAGATTATAATATAAAAGTTTCAGTTTTCTTTACCGACACGTACCCAG
This sequence comes from Trachelipus rathkii, assembly GCA_015478945.1. Taxonomy (NCBI): domain Eukaryota; kingdom Metazoa; phylum Arthropoda; class Malacostraca; order Isopoda; family Trachelipodidae; genus Trachelipus; species Trachelipus rathkii. The sequence continues at coordinate 6,962 of JABUQX010068619.1, read as the reverse complement.
CAGAAAATATGGGAATGTTGCTACTTTCTTTATATAACTTGCAAAACTTTGGATATCTTATAAAATGAATTTAAATTTTTATCCCTTTGCTTCTCAGTGTTTTTTAAAATAAAATTTTATTTTCTAATTTAATTAAGGGGGAGGATCCAATATTGGAGATTTTGGGACCCCATTTTAGCCCCCACCTAAAAGTGGACACAAAATTATTAATTTTCAGACAATTTTGATAGGGAAAAAAGCAAACCGCAGCTTTTTCTGACCTCTAGAACGTCACTTTCGTGTGTTTTTCTGTGTCTGTAGTCATTGTTTCGCGGTTTTCATTTTTCAAAACCTAATTTTTTGACATTTTTTTATCGTTATCAACTTCTAACAATTTTTTTTCGAAAATGGCTTTCAAACTTTGAAATATTACTATATATGGGTCCATTACGCACAAAATGCACATAGAAGTTTTTTGATTTTTGGAAAATTGTGCTCAGCATGTCGAATTTCAAAACCTACTTTTTTTTTTTTTTTTTTTTATTGCTGAGCACAATTTTCCAAAAATATAAAAACTTCTATTGTGCATTTTTTTGGTAATAGACCCATCTATGTATATTTCAAGTTTGAAGTCATTTCGAAAAAATTGTAGAAGTTGATACGATGAAATGTCAAAAATAATTAGGTTTCTCGAAAAATAGGAAAAACGGCGAAACAACGACTTACAGGACACAGAAAAAACCACCCGAAATGACGTTCTAGAGATCAGGAAAAAGCTGCGGTTTGCTATTTATCCCATCAAATTGTTGAAATTAAGAATTTAGATGTCCATTTTTAGGTGGGGGCTAAAATGGGGTTCCAAAATCTCCAATATTGGATCCTTCCCTTATGCTCTGATGTTATAATAGATTCTAATTCTATAATGCATGTAAAAAGCCAAGGATAAAGGTTACTTCAAAGGATTTGAAATTAAATTCATATAAGAAATAGTTATTTACAATTTATTTCCAATATAACTAATACTTAGATTCTTGTTCTCATGCAGCATTTGTATGTTCCCCTTTCATAAACACATGAGCATATTAAAGTTATCATCTTGACAGAGAATTCCCTCTTAGCTTTCTGTTAGTATATCATGCCAAAGAGAGAACTCAATCGCTCCACCCGCACGCGCTAGACGAGCATTGCAGATGTACCTTGAAAAGAGATCAATGAGCGCCTTTCTCATTGTTAAAAGCTAGGTCTGACAGGCTGTCGGTCGATTTCGCTGTTTCAGCTCTTACTTATTTACAATGACAAGCAGCTTACTTCTTGATGGATCTTTGTAGACGTTGACCTTGAGTTTAGTTCAGTGCAATCATTCATGCATCACAGATGGCTTGAAGTAGTTTAGTCCATTCCTTCCATGTCCTTTCCCATCGTGCTGCCTTGCTGGTACTTGTTGGCGTTCTCGGAGTTTCTGTTATTGCGCTAATACTCTTCCACCTTCTTCTTTCCATTTCAGGGCCTTGACAATCTGGACTTTTTGGCCATATTGTTTTTTCAAAAGCCCATCATTCACATTCACGGCGAAACTTTGGGGTGCGAAGGCAGGGCCAGAAGGTACTCCTCATCTTCAAAAGTGCTGCTGGAAAACCTCTTGTCTATGACGTCAAGTGGGTTATGACCAAGAGGGGTCGCTCCTCAACGAACTGGAGATTGGACCATGTCTTCAAGTCAAATCAGCTTTTTTTTGGTTCACAAGAGGGTGGAGATCAGAGGCAGGCCCAGTATAGCACTGTTTCTCCCCTTGGATTTTATCCAGTGCAACGGCGAGCGACTGGTGCCATGACCTAATAATTGAAAAAGAAATATTATTTTGACTAGTTTTAAAATGGAAACATTACTCTGCATTAGCTAAAAGTAAAAAGAAATAAAGAATTGAAATAACGTCTCGCTAATATTTAGTTAATTTACACCTAGCTAGTGAATATTCACACCTACATATATAATAATGCCAATTTATATATACTATATTATATATATATATATATATATTATTTATATATTATATATATATATTATATACATATTTGCTCTTTTTAATAGTGATATTTGCCTTTTTCATAGTAATTGGCAATTTTAATAGTTATTTGTGACTCATTTTATTATAATAATAGTTAATGCCTTATTTTTATATAATTAAGAGTATTGCTACTTTTTAAAAGTTAATCTTTGCATTTTCATTAAGGTATTGCCTTATTTAATAGGTACTTGCCTTTCTATTGAAATAGGTATATATATTTGCTATTCTTTAAATGGGTATTGTCTTTTTATAATATAATGATATACATAACCTCTCTTAAAAATAGAGTATTTATAGTGCGCCTTTTTGAATAATACCTCACTTTGCAATTTTATTAAGGATTATTTGATTCTTAATATAAGATTTAATATTTTATATACTCTTGCAACTATATCTAATATGAACTCCTCTAGCACACGTGTGTTTATTCGACTCACTCAGATGTCAAATTACTTTTCTACAACATAGGTATTTTGTGATCACGTTTTTATTCACTGAGGTTATATTTGTTAGTGATAATTCAAAATAAGAATATATATATATCCCTTTTTTTGTATACCAGATATCGGTAAAGAGAGTTTAATAACTTTCGATAATAGATATTAACGCCGTAAACTTTGCGTTACTTCGTGTGCACACTGAGGATTAATATTATTGCCTTATCGCTCGTAATAATTTGGATATCTCGCTTGCCTTGTATATAATAGGTACTATCTCGCGACCCTTTTAATAGGTATTTTGTAAATTATTAATATAGGTAATTTTGCTTTTTAATAGGTATATTGTATACTTATTTTTAATATGATATTTGTGACTCATTTATATTTAATCATAGTAATTGACAATTATTTTAAATTATAGGATATTTACCTTTTTAAGTAGGTATTTGTCTTTTTTCATAGGTATTATTGCAATTTTAATATTGTTTAAGAAATTTTTATTATTAATAGATTTTCAATTATGATCTCTTTTTATTTATATTGAAAGGTATTTTTGCAATTTTAATTATAAGGTATTTTATGCTCACTTATTTTAATATAGGTTATTTGTCACATTATAATATATATATATATATATATATATATATATTATATATATATTCTCTTAGAAAATCCAGAGAAACTTAATAAGGTTTTTTAATTTTCATGAAAGTTTGAATGTAAAACTTGAACTAATATTCAGATGACATTTATAAAACAAATTTAAATATAATCAATAAAAATTAATGTTAATTTAATCCATCAATATCAAAAATCTATTAGATCAAAAATAATATTACAAACATTAACTTACACCACACACACACACACATACACACACACACACACACACACACACACACACACACACCACACACACACACACGCACACACACACACTATATATATATTATATATATATTATAATATATATATTATTATAATATATATAATATCATTATATATAAACTATATATACTATACTAATATATATATATATATATATATATTAATATGTGTAACTTGCCATTGCAATATCTATAGCTATTTGCCTTTTTAATAAATAGTATTTTGCCTTTTTAATAGGTAATTTACATTGTTATTTTAATAGGTATTTGTAATTTTAATAAGTATTTGATTTTTTATTTTTAAATAGTATATATATATATATATATATATATATATACGTTATATTATATGTAATATTTTAATAGGTATTTGCCTTTTTAAAATATATTTTAATTATAATAGGTATTTGCATTTTATTAGGGTATTTGCCTTATTAATAGGTATTTGAAATTTATTAAAATATAGGTAATTGTGAGCATTTTTAATAGTATTTTGAATGTTCTTTTGCCAGCAATTTGACCAGATTGGATCAGGGTAATTTTGCAATATTTTTAATAGGCGTTTGCATATTTTTCAAGGCGCTCGCCTATTCAACATAACCGATCGCAATTTTAATAGGTATTGCCGTTTTTAATAGGTATTTAGTCATTATTATAAATTATTGCCTTTTTTTAAATATGTATTTTGCATATTGTTATAATAGGTATTTGCCATTTTACTAGGTATATTTTCTATTTTAATAGGTATTTGCTCTTTTAAAAGGTATTTGCTTATTTTTTTAGATATAGTATATATCTATATAATATATATATATTGTCATTTAAATAAATATTTGCCTTTGGAATATATAGGTATTAGTACAATTTTATAAGGTATTTATAGCTCCTTTCTTCTTAATCAAAGAGCTCATTATAGAGCCTATATTTAATTATATGCGTTTATATAGCCTTTATCCTCACACAAAAGGTAATTATTCAGTACTCATTTAACACTGGTCACTCTGCCCTTGTCGTTTATATAAGAGTTGATTTATTACATCTATTTTATATTGAGCATTATATTATAAGGACTTATTCTGCTCAACACTATTTTAATCATATAGGGTATTTGCAAAATATCTCCTGTTATTCCTATTCGCCTATTTTAATGAGTTTATTGGCCTTTATTGTCTTTAAATATTTACATCTACAACACGGATATTATGTGAGCGTTTTGGCAATCACGATCTAATTAGATCTTCTCACTCACTTTTTATAGGTACTGACTCGCCGCTGGCAATACCTATATCCGTTAATATTAATAAATTTAGTTTATGAAAATATCCCTTTTGAGAACCGGATATTTGATATCTGGGTCACTTTTGCAACATTACGTAAAACATATGGCTCACTTTTGAATGGTAGCTTTTAATAGGTATTGCCTTTTAAAACGGTATTTGCAATTCATAGGTTATTGACCTTTTTAATATAGGTATTTGCCTTTTTTTAATATGGTATTTGCCTCTTTAAATAGGTATTATGCCTATATTTTAATAGTAATTCCCTATTTAAAAAATATATTTGCCTACTATTTATTTTATAATATCAATAATATTGACAATTTTATAGGTATATTTGCTCATTTTTAATATAGGTATATTTGCAATTATTTAACTATGAGGTATTATTTCACTTTTTTATAATAGGTATTTTGCATTTTTAATAATAAGGTATTTACCTTTTTAAATAGGTTATTTGCTAATTTTAAAAGGTATATATAATTTTGCTCTATTTTTTAATAGGTATATTTGCCTTTATTATTAAATATGCAGTTAATTTGCCTTATTTTATATAGGTATATTATGCCTTTTTATAATATAGGTATTTGCTAATTTTAAATTATAGTATTTGCCTTTTTAATATAGGTATATTTGCCTTTCATATAGGTTAATTTCAAATTTAAATCAGGTATTTGCTTTTAAATAGGTATTTTAGCTCATATTTTAATATATATTTGCCTTTTGAATAGGTATTTGCAATTTTTAATAGGTAAATATTTGCCTTTTTTAATAGGTATTTTGCCTTTTTAATAGGTATTTGTGATCACTTTTATTAAATAGGTATTAATTTAGCCTTTTTAATAAGTGATTCCTATTTTTATATTTGCTCAATAATTTTAATAGTTATTTGCCTTATTTTATAATATATATATATAGTGTTAATTTTAGCCATCATTTTAATAGGTACATGATGGCTCATTTATTTATATAATAAGATATTATTTGAGCAATTTATAATTATAGGTGTTTTTAGCATTTTAATAGGGTAATTTTGCCTTTTTCATAGCGTATTTGCCTTTTAAAATATTATAGTATTTGCTTTTTATTAATAGGTATTTATGCTACTTTTAAATAGGTTTTTAGCCTTATTTCATAGGTCTATTGACATATTATTTATTAAGTATATATTGAGCTACTTTTTAAATAGGTATTTGTCTTATTATTATATAGGTATTTATGGGCCTTTTTTAAAGTTATTTGCAATTTATCATGTGAATATTTTTTCATACTTATGTTAATATGGATATTATTGTACCTTTTAATAGTTATTTAGCTTTCATTAATAAGGTATTTGTCCTTTTTAAAATATGATTTATTTCCTTCGATTAAATTATTTCTGTATTATGCCTTATATAATATGAGTATTTTGTTATTGAAATTTTATGAGGGTATTATGGCGACATTTAATATGTATTATGCTATTTTTAATATGTATTTATGGTCACTTTTTAATAATAAGATATTTGCAATTTTAATATAGGTTATATTGCATTATTTATAAAGTGATATTGTGTACATTTTAATAGGTATTGTCACTTTATATATTAATATAGGATATTATTGCTCAATTTATAAATATGAGTATTTTGTCCTTTTAATAAGGTATTTAGCATTTATTTTTGATATAGGTATTTGCAATTTTTAATAGGTATATTGCCTTATTAAATATAGTATATTTGCTCATTTTAGTAATAGTATTTGAATTTTAATAGGTATTTGCACTTTTTAATAGGTAATTTGCCTTTTAAATAGTATTTGCCTTCTTAATAGGTATATTTGTCCTTTTAAATTAATAGTATATTTACCTTATTTTAAATAAGATATTTTCATATCATTTTAATAAGGTATTTGTGACCAATTTTAATATAGGTATATTATGTCACCTTATTGTAATAAGGTATTTATGGCACTTTTATTAATATGTATTTTGCTAACTTTTAATATAGATATTTGCAATTTTTAAATATAGTTATTTAGCCATTTTAATTAGGATATTTTGCATTTTATAATAGAGTATTTGCTTTTAATAGATATTTGCTTTTTTATAGGTATTTGCCTTTTTAATACGGTATTTGCCTATTTCATAGGTAATTGCAATTTTAATAGGTATTTGCCTTTTAATAGGTATTTGCCTTTTTAAATAGGTATTTGGCCTTTTTAAAAAGGTATTGCATATATCATAGGTTAATTTAGCCTTATTTTTAATATGGTATAATATTTGCCTTTATTTATATAGGTTAATTTGCCTTCTTAATAGGTGATATATTTGCCT
>JABUQX010068618.1:5000-16776 GCA_015478945.1 Trachelipus rathkii | reverse complement strand
TATATATATATCATATTATAATATTAATATATTAATATAGTATAATATTAATATATATAATATATTAATATATATAATATAGAATATTATATATAATTATATATATAATAATATATAATTTCTACTGCTTTAGAGGCCTCAAGAAGGTTACTGGATTCAGGAAAGCAGGTCCAAGTGGAATAATTATTCATTAAATTTTCATCGGGATAAAGACATCAAAACCCCTGCCGCGTTGGCGCTAATGAGATAATTTTTAACTGAAACAAGTTTAAATGGATTATCCAAAAATTATTGGAGGGGATTCATCAGAAACTAACGAAAACAATACGAGCACTTTAATTATGGCCCGAAATAATTACCCTTATTCTGTTATAATGAAACTGTTCTATGCGGAAGCGGAGTTTCACAACCGATCTGGCGCATTCGGCACGGAAAATCTTTCTTGATCGTCGAGAGCCTTGAATAACAGAAGAGGAAGGGAGGTAAAGTATATAATATTAACTATCATATATATAATATACTACTACATATATATCTATATATATATATTACTATATATATATATATATATATATAATATATAATAGTATAAATATATAATATATCATATTATAGTTATATATTATATATATATATATATAATATATGCATACTACATACATAGACATATACGTATAATATATATTATATATATATATATATATATATAATAATAATCATATATTTAGTATAATTATTATATATATATATAATATAAATTATATATATTATTAACTATTATATATACTATATCAACATAATAATTTAAAATAATATTAATATAATATATATATAATATATATTGATATTATTATATATATATACTATCATATATAATATAATAGTATAAATATAAATAATATATTATATTATATACTATATATAATTTATAGTATATATATACTATATATTAAACATATATATAATCATGCATACATACTACATACATATTCAAAGGTAAACATAATAACATTTCAAAGTATTATATCTAATATATATATATAATAATATAGTATAATATATATACTAAGTATATATAATATATATGATCAAATGAAAGGACGTAATGAAAGAAGGTGGAGTCGCCGGCATAAGGTTAGTTGATATGTCGTGACGTATTAATAAGAAGGTCATTAATGAAAAGTAGAAAGAGAGAGTTTGAAAGAACAGAACCATGAGAAATATCACTATTTATAGATTTAAATTATGAATAGTGTCGGTCAAGAACAGCAGCCGTAGAACGACTGGAAAAGAAATCAGAGAGAAGGATAGATATCGAAGGAATGAAGTTTAGAAATCGAAAGCTTTGTGCCCAGACTTATGTCGGAAAGGCTTGCCATTATGTATAGTCGCAACAGACAAAAAGACTTTCACCGAAATTGCCGGAAGGCAAGAAAAAACAGGACCAAGAATAAGAAAAGGAAAGAAAAAAAAGCTCATTAGAAAAGCGCTTCTCACGAAAGCCATATTGATGATCAGAGATAAGATTAGAAGAATTGAGATGTTTCCAAAAGTTCCTCTTGAGGATAGGTTTTAAAACATTAGAAAGACCAAAAGTCAAAGCGATTACACCATAATTTAATGCAAGTCGCAGGAAGAAATTTTTTTCGGGGGAGTTTGAGATTTATAATATATGATATTATATAAATATAATATATATATCTTTACTTATTATTTTTTATATAATATATCAGTAATAAAATATAAATAATATTATTAGTAATAATTACTTAGTAATAATATAATATAAATTAACTAAAAAGTATATATATATATTACTATATTTATTCCTACTTTAATAAAAAAGAATAAATTGATCGATCATTGACTGAAATTTCAAAATACATATAAAGATGTTATTTTATATATATTTGAAAATTCATCTTCTTGCCTTCTCAACAAAAACGATTGATAACTTCCTCCTATTTGATATTTTCTGTTAATCTTTCCTCTCCTCTAGAATTGAGAAAGTATTTTTTGAGCCTTCTCAGAATAGATAAATATTTTTTTAAAGTGCACGTTCTAAGGGAGATGTGCGTTAAATAGGATCAAATAAGATCAATTTTTTTTAGAAAATTTCGTAAATTATCGTAAAATTAATGGAATATTGATGAAATTGGGCATTTACTAGCATAGTTAATTTTGGATTTCTACGATCTCAAGAGTTGCACTCTATAAACTTGGTTCTGACACCAAATCCATTCAACGGAAATGGTGAACATTCCAATTTGCTTTAGGAACTTCTTTCATTTTGGCCCCCCCCCACATTGATCTAATACGGCGGCGTTCCATTGTTTCTAAAAAGTGGCGTTCTCATTTTTTCATTTACAGAAAGCAGAAGTACTGTTGCAACTTCCAAAATTGCTTGAAAAGTTTTTGCTAATGTTTGGACGAAATCTTTCCAAAGGACAAAATTCACCTTTTCATTATGCAATTAAAGGAAAAAGCACAGGTTTGAATGTAAACTTAATTGATAAGAAACTGAATGTAGTGCATAATAAAGAGTGAAAGGGAACTAATTACTTTTCAATTCTCAAAATAATTATATAAACCCAAATTCTCTCGTTGATTAACAACAATTCAACAAGATTTGAAAACTTTTGAGAAGGTTCAATTTCTTGATCCATCTCAAGCACCTCAAAAGCTTCAACAATTGCTTTAAAAAACTCTCTAAAGTCTAAACCCTAACAATCCATCGTATCTTTCCATCCACTTTATTTCGTACATTCGTTTTAGTTTTGTCCATTTTGTGATCATGGGGAAATCTTTGTACTATTTGGTTAGTCTATCAATAAACCAAAGTTGTTCCTCTGGTGCCAAAAGGTTTTTTTAATGTGTTGAACTCCATGCTTGAATTTTTGAAAACATTTCAATGCTTTTATAAATATAAGAATTTCAACAACTTTCAAAACGAAAAGGGTTAGATAAATTTGTCCGTTCTCATTTATCTAAAGATTCTATTTTTGGACTTTCAACAGCCAATAAAGTTATGAAATCTTCAGGAATTGCAAAATTGTTTTCCTTATTTCTATTTATCTCATCTACGTGCTAACTTCTATCTAAATCTATCTATTTCTATTCCTATCTAACAAATAGTTATCGTAATCTAATCTATCTATCATATCTATCTATGATAATATATAGTAAAATATATATATAGTATATATATTATATATAATATAGATATAATAAATAATATATATATATATATAATATATATATATTATATATTAATATATATAAATATAATAATATAATTATATTATTCATAATAAATAATATTAAACATTTGCAAGTCTGCAGTGGCTTTGATTTAATTATTTTAGAAAGTAGGCTTGGCAAATTAAAACTTCAAGAGGCTCAAAAGGTCCTCACAAAAAATTTCTTGATTTGGGTTTAAATAATCCTCGGGGGTTCAACAACCCCTTCAATCTAAACTTGCTAGTCGCAGCCTAGGTCACTTTGAGGATTGAGAGGGGTCTCCTTTTTTCAGTACAACCTGAACAAGCTCACGTTTCAAGCAGGAATGGAAGGTTACAAAAAATAGAAAGACTTAGATCGAATAGTTTACCAAGGAAGGGTGCAAGTTCTGAAGCACATGTTTTGAGAACCATAGGAGGAATACCATCAGGACCATACGCATTCTTAGTGTCAAGTTCAGGAGTGAAAGGAGAAAAAACATTTATAAAAATTTGCAATATTAGGCATTAGTGAGTTGTAGGGAAGTGGAGAAAGGAGAAATAACCTCCCGGAATATTGAAAGCTGGAATTAGAAGCTAAGGTTTAATTAAGCAAAGAGTTCATCTTTAGCGGAGGTAAAACGGCAGTTGTGGCATCGTAAGATACTAGAGAATGAACAGAGAAAGAAACAAAGTTAGAGTTAGCATTTTTTTGCAAAATGCTAGAAGGAACGTGGGGAAGTCGAACGGGAAAGATTATTGCATTTTCTACTAAGAAATTTCAACGAAGTTTGAAGACTGCGGTATTTCTCGAAAGCAGGGTCCCTGTGGCGCATAACACGAGAACAAACAGAGTTAAACAAGGTTTGTATAGTTTTAATTGAAAAAAAGAAAGGGGAATATGGAAACTGTATGCCTCCCATGGCCAGAGAGAAATCAACTTTCGGGAAATTGCGGCTCAGGCACACTCCCAAGGAGGATTCCTCCCACCGTACAGCAGTAAGTTCATTCCATGGAAAATGAAAAGGAAGTACGAACCACAAAAATCCGACCTGTTAGCCACATCGAAGGGTCGAAAACGTTTCCTCGACGTAGGTGGGGTCCTTCCTGGGAAGACTTCAAGAGTCTAAACAGGATACAAAGATAGGAAGGTGTTTGGAGCACACAGAGGAGAAAGAGCTTTTAACAGGGAAAAAAGGGAAGGATCTTTAAGAGGTTAGTAACGGTGTCTAGAATTCTGTTCGCTTGGCCCATCTCCAAGGAAGGATCTGGGATATGGACGTAGGGAGCTGCAAAAGCTGCTCCGGAGGTCTTTCTTGACATTAGAATAAAAAGGCATAGGCCAAAAGCTTCATTCAGTCTTTACCTGGAGGAATTAGGGAGGGAAAGAATATATTTGCGTGGAAAAATATTGTATTTATAAAAAAGGAATGAAAGATTTCAGAGAAAGGATAAGAGGGTGAGAATGTTGGCTCTAAATTTTTGGAGTTATCTAAGTAAAATAGGAGAAGCGACATTTAGTACTTATGGTCAAAGTTGGCAGTTAGGAGAATAGGATATATAGAACAGATGAATATTTTTAGTAATAGATTGACAGGATAGCTTTGGACATAAGGTAGAAATTCGGAAGACTCCAAATCAGAGACACGAAAACAATCATCATTGTTCACATAGGCACAACAAACCGTCTTTGGCTGAAAATTGAGGATATAAAAACTAGAAGTCAACAGAGTAAGTTTTGTTGTGAGAACGCCCAAACATTTAAGGTTTGGTAAAGAATAAGAGATAAGGTTTGAGAGGAGGGAACAGAGGTGATGTTCAGCAAAGTAGAAACTTGATTTAAAGGTTTGAAGGATGCAGAAATCTAAGAAGAAAGATGGCAGTTTATCAGAATAGACGGGCACTTCCGTGACGGCACCAACCCCACCAACGGAGACCGTCAACGGAGGGGATGGAGGAGGACTATTTACGAAAGTCACCCCTCTTGGCTTCTCCGATGCTATTCGTATGGTTTTCAATTTTATTTTCTATTTTCTTTATAAGGAGAGTGTTGCCTGTATTAGTGTTTTATGGAGTGTAGTAAAGGGAAGGAGCCTACCTTTCTAGTGTTAAGAATAATTTGAATATGAGCGCATGGGGGCAAACTATTGGGCACTGGAGTGCCTAGGGATGTATCCTAACTCTCCTTAATGCCCAAAGTGGGGTAATCTCATCACTTTGGGTGCACTGCTTCCCTCTCTATAATCATTATATATATATATATATTAGCTTATATATATATATATTAATATATATACTATAATATATATATAATAATATAATACTTATATATACGTATAATTAATAATATTATTATATCATTATATATTACAGTTTACCCTTAATATATAATAATATAATATATATATATATATATATATATATATTCAATGATATACTTATATTATATAATATATACTATAATTATTATATATATACATTAGTATACGAAGATAGAAGACTGTAGAGAGGCGTGAACCAGGCCCGCTTTCCCCGGAAAGGGGGCGCAGTCTATGGAGCTGGGCCAGGCACTAGGAGAGAGAGGATTACTATAGAGGGAGAAGATAGTAGAGAGAGAAGTAATAGAGAAGATCGAGCGGAGAGATACGAGAGAAGAGAGAGAGAGTAGAGAGATAAGAACGATAAGAGTAGAGTAGACAAGGAGAGGATAGTAGAGATAGAGAATAGACGAGAGAGAAGAGAGAGACGAGAAGAAGCGATAGAGAGTAAAGTGAGGAGGGAAGCGACATGCCGGGAGGGAAAGGGGGTGAGCGGCGGACGGACTCCTGGTGGTCGCCGAACCCGTGATCGGGGTGGTCCGGGACCGGGGGCACCGGGGACCGGGGGGGGCCAGATATAGAGTGGAGGACCCAAAAAAAAGGGGGGGAGACCCCAAAGGGGGGGTGAGAAAACCCGAAGGGGGGGCAACCCGGCGAAGAAAGGGGGGGTGCCAGACGGAGGCGAAAGCAAGCCGGGGCACGGGGCCCACCCAAAGGGGGGAGAAACCCAAGGGGTGGGAAGAACCATAACGTGGGGGGAGAACCCGAAGGATGGGGCAACCCGAGCGAAGAACAGGGTGAGGCCAGACGGAGTTGCGAAGCCAGTCCGTGGCGGACGGGGCCACCCGAAAGGGGGCGGAGAACCCGAAGGGGTGGGAGAACCCGCGCAAGGGGGAGAAACCCGCAAGGGGGGGGAGAACGCCGAAATTCTTCATCCAGGTTGGTTGAAAGAGTATGGTGGAAGGGCCCCCGGGCGGGGCACCGACCGACCAACAACACCCACACAACACACACACAACACCCACCCCACCCACCCCAATAACGAACACAGCGCACACACACACACACACACACCGAGGCGGCCTACACCCAGCCGCCCCAGAGGGCCGACAAGACCCAGGCCGACACCCGAGCCGGGGCACCGAGGCCGACAACCGGACGCCGAGCCCTCCACCCAGGGCCGGGCACCCGAGGCCGACACCGACACAGACGGCGACGCCGAAAGCCGACACCCAAGGCCCCGGGCGGACAACCCAGCCGGGACCACCGAGCCTGCACCGGAAAGCCGACAACCTACACCGAGCCACACCCAGCCGTCAACCAAGCCGACACGGAAACGCGAGGGGAGGACCGCCACCACAGGGGCCGGCCACCGAGGCGGACAACGCGGACACCGAGGCCGACCAGCGGCCCCGACAAAACGGGAGGGGCAAACGGGGATGGGGCGGGGGCAAAAACGGGGAGGACGGCAAGCGGGGGGGCAGCGAGAAGGGGGACCGGCAAGGCGTGGGAGGACGCAGAAGGGAGGGGAGGGGGCAAACGGGGAGGGGGCCCAAGCACCGGAAGAAGGACGGCGAGGGAGGGGGCGATGAGGAGGGCGAGGGGAGTTGCGAGGGAGGGCCAGGGAAGGGCCCCAAGGGGGGCAAGTGGAGGGCCAAGGAGGGGCCAAAGGAGGGGCCAAAGTGAGGGCCCAGGAGGTGCCCACAGAAGGGCGCAACGAGGGGCGGGCCACGAGGGCCAACGGTAGGGGGCCACCGGGGGCGAAGCCGGGCCAGGCGGCCGGAAGGCCGAGAAGAGGCCCGAACGAGGGGGGGCGACCCCCGAGGGGCAGGAAAAAGGGAGGAGGATCGACGGGGGAGAGGACAAAGGGCGAGGGAGGCGGCCGCGAGGAAAGGGGAGCGGGGGAACACGGAGGAAGGCCGAGGAAGAGAGCAGAGAGAGGACATGACACAGAGGCGAGAACACACACACACACACAACAACACATCACGCAAAACCGCGAGGGACGGAGGACGCACCAGACCACCCGCCACGGAGACACGGACACGCGCCCCGTACACCGACCACCACACACCCGCCACACCACACGCACACGCAACACCCCACACAGCACACGGAAACCACGAGGACATGAGACAACCACAGAACCACGAGGGACACGGAGACGCACAGGCCACGGAGGACACGGAGACACACGAGGGGACACGGAGAGACGGACCACGCGCCAGAGGAGGACACCTGACACGAGGGGGCCCGGTAGACACGGACCACGCCACCAGGGGAACACGGGACACGGTACACGACAAGAAACACCACGAGGACAGGAGAAGGCAACGGACACGAAGCCCGAGGCACCCGACCGAGGCCACTAGACACCGACCACCACACAAACCCAGAGGCAACGGACGCGGGAAACACGCCACACGGCGCGAGAGGGGGAGGGCGACGGCAGACGGGATGAACCGCAACGCGGGAGGACGCAACGGGGGGGGGCAGGCGGGGAAGCGGGGGCAAGCTGGGAGGGACCGCACGGGTGGGGCGACCAAAGAGGGAGCAAGGGAGGGCGAAAACACCAGGGGACGAGCCAAAGGAGCACCGCCGGCGGGGAAGGCCAGGGACCCCCGCACCCGCAAGGGGTGCGGGCCTGCCGCGGGCCTGCCGCTGGCGCGGCCGTTCGCAGCTGCATAACGCCGCGAGCCCCGCCCGCCGCGGTGCCGGCCCGCTAGGCGGCATGAGGAGACCGCGAGCGCCCGCGCCGCGGCGGCCCGGAGCGCGGCCAGAGTACCCCGCACGAAGGAAGGCTGAGGGGACGGGGAACGAGACGAAGGGAGGAACAGGAGGGAGGCGGGGAGAGGGGACCGGGAAGACGGGGGGGGGAGGGAGGAAAGGGGGAAAAGGGGAGGGAAGAAGGAAAAAGGGCCAGGGAGGGCGGTGAAGAGAAGAAAGCAGGGGGAGCTGGACGACAAGGGGACGAAAAAGCGGGGAAAAACTAAAACTGACCAGACCGGAAATCAGGAAAAGGCAGTAAAGCAAGAGAGGGGGGACAGAGCAAACAAGGGGAGGAGGAGGCGGGGGGGGACGCGGGTACGAGCGGGAGACGCAGAGGGGGGACGCGGGACGGCGGGAAACGCAGGGGGGAACGGCGTGAAAACGGCAGAGGGAGGGACGGGGGAACGCAGAGAGGGGGAACAGGACAGACCCGGAAAAAAGCAGGAAAAAGCGCGCGCGGGCGCCTGGCCGCCGCCGGGGGGGGGGGGGGAGAGGTGGGCGGGCGGGGGGCACGTGGGTTGTGCCGCGGATAGAAGAGGGAAAGCAGGAAAAACAGAGGAGGGAAAAAGCAGGAAAACAAGGAGGGAAAAGCAAAGGAAAGCAGGAAAAACAGAGGAGGCGAAAGCAGGAAAGCAGGAAAACAAAAAGCAGAACGAAGCCCCCGGGGGTGGCGAGGGAAACCGCGAGGGAGCGGAAACGGATGAGGACTGCGGGAAGGGGCGGGAAAGGGGGAGGGGGGGAAAAAAGGGGGCGGAACAAGGGGAGAGGAAAAGAAAAGGGAGGGAGAAGCAGGCAAAACGCGGGGCGGGGGCGGCGGACATACAAGGTGGGGAAAAGGGAAAGAAAAAAAAAAAGGGAGGAAGGAAAAAAAGAGAAAAAGAAGAAAAGGAGGGGGAAGAAAGAAGAGGAAGGAAAACAGAAAAACACAGAAAGGCGGGCGGGGAGAGGCGGGCCGGGCGGGCACAACGCGGCGGGCGGGAGCGCGGGAAAGAGAGGCGCCGGGCGGGGCGCACGCTGCCAGCCGGACCGCGTAAGAGCGCAAGCCCGGTCGTGCGGTCATTCGAACAGGCCGTTCGCGCGGGACCGGGCCAACCGGCGGGGGGCGGGGCAGGGCCGGCCACCGGCGGAGGGAGCAGGGCGGCGGCCGGGGGGGGCAAGCGGAAGGGAAGCGAGGGGGAGACAAAAAAGAGAGGGGCAGCAAAGGAGGAACCAGCAAAGCGAACAACAAAGGGGGGAGGCAGCAAAGGGGAGGCCGAGGAAAGAGGGCAGCAAAAAAGAGGCGAGCGGGGGAGTAGGAAGGAGGAAGGAGGCGGGGGGGGGGGGGGAGGGGAGAAGGGGCGAGGGGAAGTGGGCGAGGGGCGAGGGGAAGGGGGCGGAGAAGGGGAAAGAGGGGGAGGGAGGGAGGGAAAGGGGCGAGGGGGAGGGGAAGGGGAGCACGGCGGGGAAGGGCGAGGGAGAGGGGAAGGGCGGAGAGTGGCAGAGGGGAGAAGGGGCAGAAGGGAAGGCGGGGCCGATCGCAGAGCAGAGAGCGGTGCGAGGAAGGGGAGAGGGGAAGAGAAGGGGGGGGCGCGGCGGGCGACGTGGAGGGGGAAGGGGCGAAGGAGGCTACGAACGGGCGGGAGGGGGGAGAGGAGCCGAGCGGGGGGGGGGGGGGGGGGGTGGGGGGGAGGAGGTAAAAGAGAGGAAGGAAGAGAGGGAGAGAAGGGGGAGAAAAAAGGGGGGAGAAACAGGAGAGGAGGAACGCAGCCGAAGCAACGGGAAGAAGAACAACCAAAAGCGATGCCGGCAGGACCGGATAACGAGGGGAAACAACCCCAAGAGGAGGGCAGGCGAGGCGCGGGGAAAGGCGAGAAAAGGGCGGGAAAAAAGGGGCACGCAGGGGGGCCACGAGGGCGCGCACGCAAGGGGCGGGCCACGAGGGGGACGCACGGGGCACGCAGGGCACAGCACCGGGGCAGCGCTAGGGGCACGGCAAGGGGCACGGCACGGGGCCACGCACGCGGCCACGCAGGAGGGCAAGGAACGCGAGAGACAGACGAAGAGAAAAACAAGCCCGAAAGTACGGCGGACGGGAGGGGAACCAGCAAAGGGGAAAAAAAACCAGCAAGAAAGCGCAGGCAGCAAAAGCGGAAGCACAAGGAGAGAGGGGCCAACAAAGAGGGACGGGCAGCACAAAGGGAAGCCAGGAAAAAGGGGGAGCCAGCAAAAGGGGGAAGGGGGCAGAGGGAGGGCGAGGGGGAGGGACGCGGAGGGGGAAGGCGGGGGAGGCGAAGGGGAGGGAGGCGAGGGGGGAAGGCGGGGGGGCGAGGGGCGGAGGGGGAGGGGCGAGGGGAAGGGCGAGGGTGAGGCGGGGGGATGGCGAGGGGGAGGGGGCGAGGCGAGGGGAGGGCGAGGGGAGGGGGGAGGCGAGGGTAAGGCGGGGGGGGCGAGGCGGAGGGGGAGGGGAGGGAAGGTAGGGGAACTCGGGGGAGGGCGAGGGGGAGGGGGGGGGGAGGCGAGGGGGGGGGGCGGGGGGGGGGGGGGGGGGAGGGAGGAGGGGGCAAAACAAGCGCGGGGGGGACGAAAAAAAGAGGGGGCGCCAAAAAGGGGGGGCGCAAAAAAAAAGGAGGGGCGCAAAAAAGAGGGGGCGCAAAAGCGAGGGGGGGCGCAAAAAGGCAGGGCGCAAAAAAGGACGGGGGGACACGGGACGAGGAGGCGGCGCAGCCGGCGGGGCACCAACCGGCGGCGCGAAGGGGGGGCAAAAGGGAGGGGCTGTCAAAAAAAAGGGGGGCGCAAAAAAGGGGGGGGCGGCAAAAAAGGGGGGGGGACAACGGAACGCACGGGAGGCGCGCAGCCGGCGGGGGCACACCCGGCGGCGGAAAGGGGGCAAAAAAGGTGAGGGGGCCGCAAAAAAAGGGGGGGGCGAACAAAAAGGGGGGGCGCAAAAAAGGCAGGGGGGGCCCGAAAAAGGGCAGGGGCAAAAGGGCCAAGGCCAAAAAGGGGCCAAGGGGGCAGGAAAAACAGGGCAGGCGCACGGAGAAAAAAAAGGGACCGCCGGAAGGGACGGCCGGACGACGGAGAGAGAGAGAAGAGAGGAAGAGAGGAGAGGAGGAGAAGAGGTCAGAGAGAGAGAAGAGGAGAGTAGAGAGAAGAGAAGAGGAGAAGAAGCGAGGAAGAAGAGGAGAGAGAGGAGAGAGAGGAGAGAAGACGACAGAACGAAGAGGAGACAAGAGGACGGAGAAGAAGACGGAAGAACGATGAAGAAGGAGTAAGACGAAGTAAGAGACTGAAAAAGCTCATTCTGCGGAAGGAGCACGGCCGGGACGAGCGGCCAGGGACGCGAGAGCAGAGCGGCCGAAGCCGGCGCGCGACCGGGGAGCGGTTCCCCGAAGCAGAGGAGAGAGAGACGAGGAAGAAGCAAGAAGAGAAAAGACGAGAAGGAGAAAGAAGAGACAGAGAGAGAAGAGCGAGATGACGAGAGAGGAAGAGACA
>JABUQX010068617.1:0-13286 GCA_015478945.1 Trachelipus rathkii | reverse complement strand
TATAACACTTTAAAACGAATATAACCTAAGCTCGACTTTACAATTTATTCTACACCAGAATGTAAGTATTTTAGAGTTCTTCAAGAAAAGAACCTCAAACACCTGCCTAGAATACCCAGGGAGTCCAAATTATTACATGAAGTGGATTTATATGAATGCTAATTTTTTCAACTTTAGGATTTCTTGTTATTACACTTAAAACATACCTAAGCTTCAACTACGGCTTTATTCTTCAACCGAGAATGTAAGTAGTTTTAGAGTTATTCAAAGAAGATACCTCAAACACCTGCCTTAATTACCTAGGAGTCCAAACATTATTACAGGGAAAGTGATTTAGTATAAAATGCCTAATTTTTGTTTCTTAATTCTTTGTTATGAACACTTAAAACGATATACCTAG
Source organism: Trachelipus rathkii (assembly GCA_015478945.1). NCBI lineage: Eukaryota > Metazoa > Arthropoda > Malacostraca > Isopoda > Trachelipodidae > Trachelipus > Trachelipus rathkii. Next base: position 12,886 of record JABUQX010068617.1, on the reverse strand, counting down.
CTCGACTACGCTTTATTGTAACACCAGAATGTAAGTATTTTTTAGTTCAAAGAAGATACTCAAACACCTGCTAAATTACCTAGGGAGTACAAGATTATTACAAAAAAGTGATTTAGTATGAATGCTAATTTTTCAACTATAGATTTCTTTTTATAACACTAAAACGATATACCTAAGCTCAACTACGCCTTATTGCTACACTAGAATGTAAATATTTTAGAGTTCTTCAAGAAGATACCTCAAACACCTCCTTTAATACCTATGGAGTCCAAAATTATACATGAAAGTGAGTTTAGTATGAATTGCAATTTTTTCAATTTAGAATTCTTTGTTATAACACTAAAACGATATAATACCTAAGCTTGACTACAATTTTATTGCTACACCAGAATGTAAGTATTTAGAGTTCTTCAAGAAGATAACCTTCAAACACCTGCCAAAATTACCTAGGAGTCCAAATATTACATGAAAGTGATTTAGTATGAATTGCTAATTTTTCAACTTGAAGATTTCTTTGGTTTTTTTGTTATAACTCTTAAAACGCCGATATACCTAAGCTCGAACTCTGCTTTATTGCTACACCAGAATGTAAGTATTTTTTAGTTCTTCAAAGAAGATTACCTCAAACACCTGCCTAAATTATATAGGAGTTCAAACAAATTATACTGAAGTGATTTAGTATGAATCTAATTTTTCAACTTGAGATTTCTTTGTTATAACACAAAACAATATAACTAAGCTCGACTACGCTTTATTGCTACACCCAGAATGTAAGTATTTTAGAATTCTTCAAAAGAAGATATTTCAAACACCTGCCTAAATTACCTAGGAGTCCAAATTATACATGAAAATATTTAGTACGAATGCTAAATTTTTTCACTTTAGATTTTCTTTGTTATTAAACACTTAAAACGATATACCTAAGCTCGACTACGCTTTATTGCTACACCAGAATGTAAGTATTTTAGAGTTTCTTCAAAGAGATACCTCAAAACACCTGCCTAAATTACCAGGAGTCAAATTATTACATGAAAGTGGATTTAGTATGAATTGCTAATTTTTTCCACTTTAGATTCTTTGTTATAAACACTTAAAACGAATATACCTAAGCTCGAACTACACTTTGCTAACCAGAATGTAAGTATTTTAGATTATTCAAGGAAGATACCTCAAACACCTGCCTAAATTACTAGGAGTCCAAATTATTACATGAAAGTGAATTCGTATGAATGCTAATTTTTTTACTTTAGATTTCTAGTTATAACCACTTTAAAACGATAATACCTAAAGCCGACTACGCCGTTTATTGCTACACCAGATGTAAGTATTTTGTGCAAAGGAGATACTCAAACACCTGCCTAAACTTACTAGAAGTCCAAATTATTACATTAAAGTGATTTTTAGTATGAATGCTAAATTTTTCAACTTTAGAATTTCTTTGTTATAACACTTAAAACCGATATACCTAAGCTCGACTACGCTTATTGCTAACACCAGAATGTAAGTATTTTTTAGTTCTTCAAAGAAGATACCTCAAACACCTGCCTAAATTACCTAGGAGTACAAATTATTACATGAAAGTGATTTAGTATGAATGCTAATTTTTTCAACTTTAGATTTCTTTTATAAACTTAAAACGATATACCTAAGCTCAACTACGCCTTATTGCCTATGTTCTTCAAAGAAGATAACCTCAAACACCTGGGCTAAATTACCTAGGAGTCAAAATTATTACATGAAGTGATTTAGTAATGAATGCAAATTTTTTCAACTTTAGATTTTCTTTGCTATAACACTTAAAACGATATACCTAAGCTTGACTTCCTTTATTGCTACACCAGATGTAAGTATTTTAGAGTTCTCAAAGAAGTTACCTCAAACAACCTGCCTAATACCTAGGAGTCAAATTATTACATAAGTGATTTAGTATTGAATGCTAATTTTTTTCAACTTTAGATTTTCTATATATTAATCGCATTTTATCAAGATACCTAAGCTCGATAGGCTGTTATTTGCTACACCAGAATGTAAGTAATTTAGAGTTCTTCAAAGAAGATACCTCAAACACTGCCAAAATTACCTAGGAGTACAAATTATTACAAAAGTGATCTAGTATGAATGCTAATTTTTTCAAATTTAGATTTCTTTGTTATAACTTAAAACGATATACCTAAACTCGACTACAATTTATTGCTACACCAGAATGTAAGTATTTTAGAGTTCTTCAAAGAAGATACCTCAAACACCTGCCTAATTACCTAGGAGTCCAAATATACATGAAAGTGATTTAGTAGAATGCTAATTTTTTTCACTTTAGATTTCTTGTATTAACACTTTAAACGATATACCTAAGCTCGACTCTGCTTTATTGCTACACCAGAATGTAAGTATTTTAGAGTTCTTCAAAGATAAAATACCTCAAACACCTGCCTAAATTACCTAGGAGTCCAAATTATTACATGAAAGTGATTTAGGATGAATGCTAATTTTTCCAACTTTAGATTTCTTTGTTATATAACACTTAAAACGATAAACCTAAGCTCGACTACGCTTTATTGCTACATTAGAATGTAAGTATTTTAGAGTTCTTCAAAGAAGATACCTCAAACACCTGCCTAAATTACCTAGGGTCCAAAATTATTACATGAAAGTTGATTAGTATGAATGCTAATTTTTTTCAACTTTAGAGATTTCTTTGTTACAACACTTAAAACGACATACCTAAGCTCGGCTACGCTTTATTGCTACACCAGAATGTAAGTATTTTAGAGTTGTTCAAAGAAGATACCTCAAACACCTGCCTAAAATACCTAGGAGTCCAAATTATTACATGCAAGTGATTTAGTATGAGCGCAAATTTTTTCAACTTTAGATTTCTTTGTTATAACACTTAAAACGATATACCTAAGCTCGACTACGCTTTATTGCTACACCAGAATGTAAGGATTTTAGAGTTCTTCAAAGAAGATACCTAAACACCTGCCTAAATTACCTAGGAGTCCAAATTATTACATGAAAGTGATTTAGTATGAATGCTAATTTTTTCAACTTTAGATTTCTTTGTTATAACACTTAAAACGATATACCTAAGCTCGACTACGCTTTATTTCTACACCAGAATGTAAGTATTTTAGAGTTCTTCAAAGAAGATACCTCAAACACCTGCCTTAATTACCTAGAAGTCCAAATTATTACATGAAATTGATTTAGTATGAATGCTAATTTTTTCAACTTTAGATTTCTTTGTTATAACACTTAAAACATTTTACTAAGCTCGAACTACGCATTATGCTCCACCAGAATGTAAGTCTTTTAGAGTTCTTCAAAGAAGATTACCTCAAACACCTGCCTTAATTTCCTAGGAGTTCAAATTATTACTTGAAAGTGATTTAGTCGAATGGCTAATTTTTCAACATTAGATTTCTTTGTTATAACACTTAAAACGATATACCTAAGCTCGACTACGCTTTATTGCTACACCAGAATGTAAGTATTTTTTAGTTCCTTCAAAAAAAGATACCTCCCAAACACCTGCCTAAATTCCTAGGAGTACAATTATTACATGAAAGTGATTTAGTATGAATGCTATTTTTTTCAACTTAGATTTCTTTGTTATAACATTAAAACCATATACCTAAGCTCAACTACGCTATATTGCTTAACACCGAATGTAAAATATTTTAGAGTTTCTTCAAAGAAATACCTCAAACACCGTGCCTAAATTACCTAGGAGTCCAATTATTACATGAAAGTGATTTAAAAGTATAAATGCAAATTTTTTCAACTTAGATTTCTTTGTTATAACACTTAAAAACGATATACCTAAGCTCGACTACAATTTATTGCTACACCAGAATGATAAGTATTTTAAGAGTTCTTCAAAGAGAAGATACCTCAAAACACCTGCCAAATTACCTAGGAGTCCAAATTATTACATGCAAAATGATTTAAGTATGAATGCTAATTTTTTTCAACTTTAGGATTTCTTTGTTATAACACTTAAGAACGTATACCAAACTCGACTAGGCTTATTGCTACAGAAGAATGTAAGTATATTTGAGTTCTTCAAAGAAGATACCTCAAACACCTTGCCTAAATTACCTAGGAGTCCAAATATTACATGAAAGTGATTTAGTTGAATGCTAATTTTTTCCACTTAGATTTCTTTGTTATAACACTTAAACGATATACCTAAGCTCGCTACGCTTTATTGCTACACAGAATGTAAGTATTTTAGAGTTCTTCAAAGAAGATACTCAAACACCTGCCTTAAATTCCTAGGAGGAGTCAAATTATTACATGAAAGTGATTAGTATGAATGCATATTTTTTCAACTTTAGATTTCTTTGTTATAACACTTTAAAACGATATAACTTAAGCTCAAACTACGCTTTATGCTTCACCAGAATGTAAAGTATTTTTAGGAGTTCTTTCAAAGAAGATACCTCAAACACCTGCCTAAATTACCTAGGAGTCCAAATTATTACATGAAAGTGATTTAGTATGAATGCTAATTTTTTCAACTTTAGATTTCTTTGTTATAACACTTAAAACGATATACCTAATGCTCGACTACGCTTTATTGCTACACCGAATGTAATTATTTTAGAGTTTTCAAAGAAGATACCTTCAAACACCTGCCTAAAATTACCTAGGTCCAAATTATTACATGAAAGTGATTTAGTATGAATGCTAATTTTTTTCAACTTTAGATTTCTTTGTTATAACACTTAAAACGATATACCTAAGCTCGACTACGCTTTATTGCTACACCAGAATGTAAGTATTTTAGAGTTCTTCAAAGAAGTTACCTCAAACACCTGCCTAAATTACCTAGGAGTCCAAATTATTACATGAAAGTGATTTAGTATGAATGCTAATTTTTTCAACTTTAGATTTCTTTTTTATAACACTAAAACGATATACCTAAGCTCAACTACGCTATATTGCTACACCAGAATGTAAATATTTTAGAGTTCTTCAAGAAGATACCTCAAAACACCTGCCTAAATTACCTAGGAGTCCAAATTATTACTGAAAGTGATTTAGTTGAATTGCAAAACATTCTTTTCAATCCTTAGATACTCTATATGTATAACACTCCTAAATCAGAATATTACCCTAAGCTCTGACTATACGCTTTATTGCCTACACAGAGTAAGTTATTTTTAGAGGTTCTTCAAACAGATGATACCTCAAACACCTTGCCTAAATTAACTAGGAGTCCTACAATTATTACATGGAAAGTGACTCTTGAGTGATGAATGCTTATTTTTTGAAGCTGTAATTTCTTTGTACTTTAATCAGCTTTAAAACGATAATACCTAAGCTCGACTACGCTTTTATAGTTACAACAGAATGTAGAGTATTTTAGAGTCTTCATTAGAATGATACGTTCAAAACACCTTCCTCCTTTAACATTACTAGCGATCCAAAATAATTACATGAAATTGAATTTAGTATGAATGCTCATTTTTTCAACTTTAGATTTTTTTTGTTATAACACTTAAAACGACATACCTAAGCTCGGCTACGCGTTTATTGCTACAGCCAGGAATGTAAGTACTGTTTAGAGTGTTCAAAGAAAGATACCTGCAACACCTGCCTAAAAATACCTAGGAGTCCAAATTATTACATGCAAGTGATAGTATGAGCGCAAATTTTTTTCAATACTTTAGATTCTTTCGTATATACAACACTGCTAAATGATATACCTAAAGCTCGACTACGCCTTTATTGCATTCACACCAGAATGTAAGTATTTTTAGAGTTATTCAAAGAATGAATGATACCTCAAAACACCTTGCCTAAGTTACCTAGGTGAGTCCGAAATTATACATGAAAGTGATTTATGTATGAATGCTAATTTTTTTTTTACTTTAGATTTCTATGTATACTATAAACACTTGAACATATACCTAAGCTCGGACGCTACGCTTAAATATTTTCTACACGCAGAATGTAAGTATTTTAGAGTTCTTCAAAGAAGATACCTTTCAAACACCTGCCTTTAATTACCTAGCAAGTCCATAATTATTTACATGAATATTTATTTAGTTGAATTGCTAATTTTTCAACTAATTCCTTTGTTATAACACTTTATAAACAATATACCTAAAGCGTCGCTACGATTTATTGCGTACACCGAATGTGAAAGTTAATTCAGAGTGTTCTTCAAAGAAGATTACCTCAAAACCACTTGCCTTTAATTACATCAGAAGTCCAATTATTACTTTGGAAGTGACTTTAGTATGAATGGCTAATGGTTCTTTCCATCCACATTAGAGTTCTTTGTTATACACTAAAATGATATACCTAAGCTCGACTACGCTTTATTGCTTTACACCAGAATGTAAGTATTTTTTAGTTCCTCAATAAAAGATACCTCAAACACCTGCCTAATTACCTAGGAGTCCAAATTGTTACATGAAAGTAATTTAGTTATGAATGCTAATTTTTTTCAAACTTTAGATTTCTTTGTATAACACTAAAACGTATATACATAGCTCAAACTACGCCTATATTGCTACACCCAGAATGTAAATATTTATAGGAGTATCTTCATAAGAATAACCTCAAACAACCTGCCTAAACCTAGGAAGTCCAAATTTATTACATGGAAAGTGATGTGACGGTTAGTATATATGCAATACTTTTTAACTTTAGATTCTTTGGTTATAACACTTTAAATTACGATTATACCTAAGCTCGACTACATTTTATTGCTACAACAGAATGTAATTTTTTTAGAGTTTCATTCAAGAGCGATACCTCAAACCACTGCCTAAATTACTAAGGAGTCCAAATTATTACATGAAAGAAAGTGATTTAGTATAAATGCTAATTTTTTCAACCTTAGATTTTCTTTGTTATAACATTAAAACGATATAACCCTAAGCTCGACTACGCTTTATTGCCTCACCAGAATGTAAGTAATTTAGAGTTCTTCAAAAGAAGATACCTCACAAACACTGCCTAAATTACCTAGGAGATACAAATATTAACATGAAAGTGATTAGTATGAATGCTAATTTTTCCACTTGATTTCTTGTTATAACACTCTAAAACGATATACCATAAGCTCGACTGACCGCTAATTTACTCTGCTACTCACCAGAATCGTATAGTCATTTTAGAGTTCTTCAAAGAAGAACCTCAAACCACCTGCCTAAGATTACCTAGGATGTCACATGAATTATTACATGGAAAGTGATTTATATTGAATGCTAATTTTTTCAAACTTTAGATTTCTTTGTTTATAACACTTAAAACGATATATACCTAAGCCTGACTACGCTTTATTGCTACACAGATAGTAGTTATTTTAGTAGTTCTCTCAAAGAAGATACCTCAAACACCTGCATAAATTACCTAGGAGCCCAAATTATTACATGAAAGTGATTTAGTATGAATACTAATTTTTTCAACTTTAGATTTCTTTGTTATAACATTTAAAACGATATACCTAAGCTTGACTACGCTTCATTGCTACACCAGAATGTAAGTATTTTAAAATTCTTCAAAGAAGATACCTCAAACACCTGCCTAAATTACATAGGAGTCCAAATTATTACATGAAAGTGATTTCGTATGAATACTAATTTTTTCAACTTTAGATTTCTTTGTTATAACACTTAAAACGATATACTAAGCTCGACTACGCTTTATGCTACACCAGAATGAAAGTATTTTAGAGTTCTTCAAAGAAGATACCTCAAACACCTGCCTAAATTACCTAGGAGTCCAAATTATTACAGTAAAGTGATTTAGTATGAATGATAATTTTTTCAACTTTAGATTTCTTTGTTATAACACTTAAAACGATATACCTAAGCTCGACTACGCTTTATTGCTACATCAGAATGTAATTATTTTAGAGTTCTTTAAAGAAGATACCTCAAACACCTGCCTAAATTACCTAGGAGTCCGAATTATTACATAAAAAGTGACATCAGCGAACGCCATCTTTCAACTTAGATTTGTTATAAAGAATTTAAACGATAGTACCTAAGCTTCAGACACGCTGTACATACACCAGAATGTAAGTATTTTAGAGTTCTTCAATGTATATACCTCAAACACCTGCCTAAATTACCTAGGAGTCCAAATTATTACATGAAAGTGATTTAGTATGAATGCTAATTTTTTCAACTTTAGATTTCTTTGTTATAACACTTAAAACGATATACCTAAGCTCGACTACGCTTCATTGCTACACCAGAATGTAAGTATTTTAAAATTCTTCAAAGAAGATATCTCAAACATCTGCCTAAATTACCTGGGAGTCCAAATTATTACATGAAAGCATTTCTGCAGTGAATACTAATTTTCAACCTGAGATTTCCTTTTGTTACAAAAAAAAAAAACAGAATAAACCCCGGCCTCCTTTCTCTTTTAATACAAAAAAAAGTATTTTTTTTAAGTTATATAAAGAAGAAATACTCAAACACCCAGTTTAATTACCTAGGAGTCCAAATTATTACAAAAAGCATATTTAGTATGAATGCTAATTTTTTCAACCTTAGATTTCTTTTGTTATAATACCTTAAATATATTATACCTAAGTTTCTGACTTAATGAGTTTATTGTTACATCAGAATGTAATTATGTTAGAGTTCTCAAAAAGAAGATATCTCAAACACCCTAGCCTGAATTTAACAGTAGGGAGCCCTGAATAGATTAATATATAAAAGAGATTTATGTTGAATGCTAATTTTTCACCTTAGATTTCTTTAAGTTATAAATACTTCTAAAACCATATATCTTGAAGTTCACTTATTATTGGAAAGCTAACTAGAATGTAAAAAATATTTTAGAGCTCTTCAAAGAAGATACCTCAAACAGACCTTAAATTACCCAGGAGCCCCAAATGCTATATTGAAAGCAAGGATTTAGTATGAATATGTAATTTTCTGTAATCAGATTTCTTTAAATATAAACACCTAAAACGATATACCTGAAGTCTTATTTATTTATTATTAAACAGAATGTAAAGTGATTTATTTCAAAGATGATACCGGGACCGCTTCAGTCATCTAGAATCCAAAATATTACGCATGAAAGCATTTAGTATAATATTAAATTTTTTTCAACTTTAGATTTCTTTGTTGTAACACTTTTAACGATATATACCCAAGCTCTGACTATGAGTTTTGCCAAAAGAATTGGTGAATGTAAAGTATTTTAGAGTTCTTCATGAGACTCAAACACTCCAGCCTACCCACTGTGGAATCAATATTTTTTATCTATTTCCAAAGAATTTATGAATACATTTTTTTTAACAGGAATAACAATTTCTATGCATTTTTATGGACTGACTACGCTATTGCTAATAATCTGGGAATGTATATTTTGTTCTTCAAAGAAGATAATTCTAAACACCCTGTTTAAATTACCTAGAGTCCAAAATTATTTACACTAAACGTTGTTTAGCAAAGTAGAGTCGCTACTTTTTCAACCCTCTTTAGATTTTTGTTATAACACTTCAAAACGATATACCCCCAAGTTTGACTACGCTTTATTGCTACACCAGAATGTATATAAAATAAGTACTAAAAGAAGATAATTTAAACACCTGCTTTCAGAATGCATAGAGACTCAAATTATTACATGAAACATTATATGAAATGTGATCAAGAACTCAGATTTCTTTTGTTATAAATATCTGAAAAACGATAGCAACTAAGCTCGACTATGCTTTATTGCTACACCAGAATGTAAGTATTTTAGAGTTCTTCAAAGAATATACCTCAAACACCTGCCTAAATTACCTAGGAGTCCAAATTATTACATGAAAGTGATTTAGTATGAATGCTAATTTTTTCAACTTTAGATTTCTTTGTTATAATACTTAAAACGATATACCTAAGCTCGACTACGCTTTTTTGCACACCAGAATGTAAGTATTTTAGAGTTCCTCAAAGATGATAATTCCTCAAAACACCTTCAAATTACCTCAATAAAACCAAACTATTATATGCAGTTAAATTTAACAGTGAATACTAGTCATTTTCTAACTTTAGATTTCTTTGTTATAAACCTAAAACGATATACCTAAGCTCGACTATTCTTTATTGCTACACCTGTAAGTATTTTAGAGTTCCTCAAAGATGATACCTCAAACACCTCCGCCTAAATTAATGAGAGTCCAAATTTTACAGCTAAAAAGAGCTATCTTAAAGAAATGAAATGCCACTTCCCTTGACTTTTATCAAGATTTAATATTATAAACTATTTCAGACTCATGCTTTATTGCTGAAACCAGAATGTAAGTATTTTAGGAGTTCTTTAAAGAAGATACCTAAATACCTGCCTAAATCTTGAATTAGAGTCCAAATTTACAGGGAAAGTGATTTACATATTAATTTTTCTCTCAACTTCTGATTTTGTTATAACACTTAAAACGATATACCTTGGGTCTGGGGACTTGTTAGCTTAGTTTTTGATATTAACTGTAATGGTATTTTTAGAGTCTCTTCAAAGAAAGATACCCTCAAAACACCGTCTAAATACCTAGGAGTCCAAATTATTATATGAAAGATTTAGTAGAATGCTGAATGTCAATCCTTTAGATTTTTTTGTTACAACACTGAAAACGATATCTAAGCCTGACTACGCTTTATTTGCTACACCAGAATGTAAGTATTTTTAGAGTTCTCTGAAGTTAGTTATTCCTCAAAACACATGCTAAATTAGCCTGTATTCAAATTATTTGAAGGAAAGTGATTTAGTGCAATAGTCGCTTACTCTTTTCAATCCTTAGATTTTCTTTGTTATAACACTTAAAACTAGACATACCCTAAGCTTCCATCTACGCTTTATTGAAGCGTTAATATCGTTCAGAATTATAAAGTTATTTTTTTATTCTTCAAAGAAACACTTCAACATTCTGCCCAAATTACCAGAGCCCAAATTATTAATGAAAGAGATTTAGATGAATGCTAATTTTTTCTAACTTTAGATTTTCTTTTATATAAATAATTAAAACACATACCTAAGTCGACTACGCTTATTGCTGCCAACTAGAATTAAAAGTATTTTGAGTTCTAAAGATATACCTCAAACACCCAGTCAAATTACCCAGGAACCAAATATTAGCTGAAAGTGATTTAAAGGAATGCTAATTTTTTCCTCAACTAGGATTTCATTTAAAAACTTAAAACGATATAACTGAGCTCGACTACGCTTTGTATTGCAATCGTATCGTGGTATCAGAGTTCTTTCAAAGAAGATGTCCAAACACCCGCCCAATTATCTAGGAGTCCAAATTGCTACACATTTGATTTGGTATGAATTACTTTTTTCAATCCTTAGATTTCTGCTATAACACTTAAAACGATATACCCAAGCTCGACTACGCTTTATTGCTACACCAGAATGTAAGTATTTTAGGAGTTCTTTAAAGAAGATACCTCAAAACCTGCCTAAATTACCTAGGACCAAATTATTACATGAAAGGATTTAGTATGAATGCTAATTTTTAAAACTTTTTAGATTTCTTTGTTATAACACTTAAAACGATGTACCTAAGCTCGACTACGCTTTTTGCTTGATACAATCAGAATGTAAGTATTTTATTCAAAGAGCTTGATACCTCAAACACCTGCCTAAATTACCTAGGAGTCCAAATTATTACATGAAAGTGATTTAGTATGAATGCTAATTTTTTCAACTTTAGATTTCTTTGTTATAACACTTAAAACGATATACCTAAGCTCGACTATGCTTTATTGCTACACCAGAATGTAAGTATTTTAGAGTTCTTCAAAGGAGATACCTCAAACACCTGCCTAAATTACCTAGGAGTCCAAATTTTTACATGAAAGTGATTTAGTATGAATGCTAATTTTTTCAACTTTAGATTTCTTATTTAAAAAACTTAAAACGATATACCTGAGCTCGATCGTTACGCTTATTGCTACACCAGAATGTAAGTATTTTAGAGTTCTTCAAAGAAGATACCCTAAACACCTGCCTAAATTACCTAGGAGTCCAAATTATTACACGAACGTGATTTAGTATGAATGCTACTTTTTTCAACTTTAGATTTCTTTGTTATAACACTTAAAACGATATACCTAAGCTCGACTACGCATTAGTTACAATTCAGAATGTAGTATTTTGGAGTTCTTTAAAATAAAATACCTCAAACACCTGCCTAATTACCTAGGAGTCCAAATTATTACATGAAAGTGATTAGTAGCCAAGTGATTTAACCTTAGATTTCTTTGTTATAACACTTAAACGATATACCTAAGCTCGACTACGCTTTATTGCTACACCAGAATGTAAGTATTTTTTAGAGTTCTTCAAAGAAGATACCTCAAACACCTGCCTAAATTACCTAGGAGTCCAAATTATTACATGAAAGTGATTTAGTATGAATGCTAATTTTTTCAACTTTAGATTTTTTTTGTTATAACACTTAAAACGATATACCTAAGCTCGACTACGCTTTATTGCTACACCAGAATGTAAGTATTTTAGAGTTCTTCAAAGAAGATACCTCAAACACCTGCCTAAATTACCTAGGAGTCCAAATTATTACATGAAAGTGATTTAGTATGAATGCTAATTTTTTCAACTTTAGATTTTTGTTATAACACTTAAAACGATATACCTAAGCTCGACTACGCTTATTGCTACACCAGAATGTAAGTATTTTAGAGTTCTTCAAAGAAGATACCTCAAACACCTGCCTAAATTACCTAGGAGTCCAAATTTTTACATGAAAGTGATTTAGTATGAATGCTAATTTTTTCAACTTTAGATTTCTTATTTATAACACTTAAAACGATATACCTAAGCTCGACTACGCTTTAGTTGCTTCACGATAAATGCGAAAACGGTTAAACACCCAACGAAACTGAAACTGAGCAATACTCTA
>JABUQX010068616.1:62500-66421 GCA_015478945.1 Trachelipus rathkii | reverse complement strand
ACACGACACACGAGGAAGTGGAGGTAGTGCCCTATACCATTATATTATGCGGATGAATTTGTGTTCTGTAGTGGGAATCTGAGAGACGTTTTGAGAGGATTGGTAGATGAGATTGTTTTGAGCAAGGGTAATGTTAATAGGAAGGTGGTATTGATATAAGTAAACGTAATAATAAGAGTTAAAGGTTTATATCTGCTAGTTGTGAGTGAGTCAAAGTTAGTTAGGGTTATATGTTAGATGAATTAGCATGATATCATGGAGCAAATGTGTCGGAGTTTAAATATATATATCATTTTAGGTAGTATAACTGTGTTTTAGAGATGAGAAAGTAGGAACGCGATGATTGCAGAGTTGATAGATAGGAAAAGTTGATGAATAGTCAAAGGCGAGGTGGCTTGGTGCACAACTTTACAAAATCGGCTTATGTATTAGAATTGTAAAAAGGGATACTGAAGTTTCGAGTTTGAACGTCTAGAGTCTTACATGAGGGTTATGTTTGTTACCTCTTTGTGTTTATATGTATTGTAGTGAGACATATGGTCTGGAATATAAGAATATGCTATAGTAATATCGTCTAAAGTTTCATATGTGTTCTTCAGTAATTGGACAAATTACTTAGGGTGACTAAAGCTAGGTGTGAAAGAATTAATAAAATGAGGATGGGAATGAACGTATTAGAGAGTGGTTTGGTCTGGGTGGTCCGCGGTTTCATATTTTTTCACTGTGACTCCAATGATGTATCGAAGACAGCGGGCAGGTGCCTGGATAAATGAGGTCGACGACATTACTCTCTTGAGATCGAGACGTAATATTGACTCAAGTGGGTGTGGTCACCATCTTTTTTGTGATTTTATGGTTTATTTATTATTTAAATTCTGTTGTTTAGACAGGAGTTAGTATTTTTATTTTTTTTGTACAGACCTAGAGGAGTCGTCTTGGGGATACAACCCGACCGAGTGGTGGAGAGTCCGGGTCACGTACGGCCAAATCGTGGATTGCGTGGTCGGGTGAGACGAGATCTATCGAGAGAGAGGATCATCTCGTGACGCTTTCTGGGCGAGAGAGGTAGACGTGAGAGAGCGCTGCGTCATCTTATGGGAGAGGATATCGTGTGCGGTGTGGCGCGGGGTTCGTCGCCTATGCCATGGGGCACCTGTTGTCGCGGGCTCTGCACTACCCCTGGGCCACAGGAGATGACAACCCCTTCTTAGATTCCTCGACGACTGGTCTATCCGCGCCACCTAAAGTGAGACATAATTTGCGTCCGCAACGCGCGTAACAACCACTAGCCAATTGCTCTTAGGTGAAGTATTTTTTTCATGTCTGTGACCGGAGCTCTCTTCTGGGGAGCTCTCAAGAGTGACGGGTAGAGCCGGATAGGAGGGGCACGTTTCATCCCGGAGAGGGGGACATGTTACGGGAGGACATCCGGCGCCGCTTAACCTCACTTTCGACGCTCCTTGTCACTCGAATTCTCCTGAACTAAGCAGATGTCGGTGGTGGTTTGCAGCGAGCCTGGGCCGTTGTAGGGGCTATAGCCGCACCTCTACCCGTCGTCCACCGGGGCCACGGATCTTGGGAGGGCACCACCGCACGCGCAAGGCTGAAGAAAGAAAGAAAGAATTATATATATAATAATAATATATATATATATATATATATATTATAATATATATATATATATATAATATATATATATATATATATATAATATATATAATATATATATATATATATATATATATATATATATAAATATATTATATATATACTATATAATATATATATATATTATATATATATAAATATATATATATATATATATATTTTATATATATTATATAATATATATATATATATATATATATTAATATATAATATATATATATGATATTGGGCTGACTGTCTTGGTGTTGGAATGCAATAAAAAAGCTGGGAGAAAGGAAAAGCCAGAAATGACGAAGTTAGGGTAGAGACTAAGAAGAAGGCTTAAAACTTCATTAGAACAACTTCATAAAGTTCTAGAAGGATTTCTGTGTGAGGAAAGATTTGAGACCAGAGTTTTATTAAGTGGTAGCTACCAAATTAATCAAAATCTTCATAAAATATTTTAATTTACTGAATGGGAAATTTAAAATGAAAATCATACTATATATTAAAACAAAATTAACATTTTTAACGAACTAAAGTGGAGCAACAAATTTTTTTAATCTAGTTCTTTCAAATAGAATTTATTAATTTTAGATCAAATATGTAAAGTGGTGTCTGTAATAGTTTAGGTGAGGAGCAAAAAAAAATTGAATCTGTCAGGGGCTTTTAACAAAAATGAAATAAAAACCCCAACTTTGAAATTACAAAAAAGGAAAGCTGACGCTTAAAATAATTCTGGTCTGCTTGTTGTGGGATGGAACGCAAGTTGGTCAACATGAAGACATCTCTTCCATGGCTGTTGGCGCTGGGAAACCTTTCTGACTATTATTGCACTTCCATGAACAATCTCAGTGTCATATTAATTGGTGACTATATTAATTGGTAAAAGTGTTATTAAGTAGTGTGTGATGATGATGTGATAATATAAATATGTAATTAATCATAAGAAATATAATAAATAATAATAATAATAATAATAATAATAATAGTAATAATGTTGATAGTGGTGCTAATAATAATAATGATAATGATAATAGTGGCAGTGATGGTAATGATAGTAAAAATGATATATACGTGATGGGTGATAATATACGATAATATCAATATAGTGATGGTAGTTATGTGGTACAGTGATATAATAGTCTCGGTAATAATGTTAATGATAGTAATACTAAAATATTATATATTTTTGTGTTATTTTTTTTAATTTTTTATGTATTTTATATTAATTTATATAAAAGGCCCGATAAGGCTTCAGTGTTAGAGCACTCGCCAAACCAAGCGAGGGTCCCAGGTTCGCAACTGTCGGGTGGAGAAGTGAGCTATTTCTCTCCCTTAGGCTTGGCTCGTCCTGCTTCGGAACGTTAAATCGAGTACACCTCTCTCCTTGATTAGGGCTGCTGCCCTAGTGATCGTGTTTAATCTCTGTAATATAATATATATAAATATATATATATATATATATATATATATATATAATATATATATATAAATATAATATATTAATACTATAATATATATATATATATATATATAATAAATATATATATATTATATATATATATATATATATAAGATAATATTTAAATATATATATATATATATATATATATATATATATAATATATATATATATATATATATATATTATTATATATATTAAAATATATTATATATATATATCTATATCAATAGAGTATAATATATATATATATATATATATATTATAATTATATATATAACATATATATATATATATATATATATATATATATATATATATTATATTATATATATATATATATATAATTTATAGTATATATATATATATATAATATATATAATATTATATATATATATATATATATTATATAATTACAGGCCTATAAGGTACAACTTAGAATAATCGTCTTTAAGGGTACGCGATCAAAAAAGTTTGGAGACCGCTGTAGTAGCCACGGAAGGAAGACCAGGGGACAACAATAGAAAATAAGAATAGGACGTAGAGAGAGAGAGTTCATTCTGGTAATATCGTTGTAGAAATTTTTTGATGGTTTCCCGCAGGAGGTTGTTGAGTAAATATGGCTCACATTTCGCAACATTAAAGAAGGATTGGTAGGTTTAATACTGGAATTAGTTTTCGCATTCAAACATAGTAAAAATAATTCTCAGATAGCCAAATTGGCGGGTTTTAGTTAGTTATTAAAGTAAACTGCACGTTGTAGCTACCGGTATCACAATAAACTTCTTAAACCATGTGTTGTGGTTAGC
>JABUQX010068616.1:0-30000 GCA_015478945.1 Trachelipus rathkii | reverse complement strand
TTGTTACTACATATATATATATATATATATATATATATATATATATATATATATATATATATATATATATATATATATATATATATATATATATATATATATATATATATATATATATATGAGATCATACCTTTAAAACCATTTTTAGCGCTGATTCTATGTTAAGACGAATACAGGAAGAAAACTACGGAAGCTTACAATATATTAGAATAAATAATCTTGCAATAAGATTGTTAATTCTTATAGTTCAACACTTTCATTTGATCTAATTTTCCGTCTGTTCCTCGTTAAAAACCGGTTGAAAATGCCAGACAATTTGGCATTCAAGGACATAATACTGATGATGGTATTATAGCTTGGGAAATTATTTTGTTATTATAATTAATTGCTATAATGTAGTTGTAAAATATTGTACTATGTAAACTGTAAATTTTCTTATCTGAATAAAGTTTTAAAATTGAAATTGAAATTATTCATTGTTTGTAACGACTGTATTGATACTGTTACTAGTAATATAACTTGTTTTACTATTATATCTTTTATTTTTATTAAAAATTATTTTATTATTATTATTATTATTATTATTATTATTATTATTATTATTATTATTATTATTATTATTATTATTATTATTATTATTATTATTATTATTATTATTATTATTATTATTATTATTACTATTATTATTATGTGAGAGTAAAAATTTTTTCTAAATTGACTAATTAGTTGCATATTATGTATTTGAAAATCTATTGTATTTTTATATTTTTCCTAATTTTTTTAAATTTAAAGTATTTTTTTTAATTTCCTATGGGCATAATTTCCTTAAGTAACAATCAGTTGTAGGTCATGCTTTTAATTATTTATTTATTTTATTTATTTATTTTATTGTTTAATTTTTTATTTAAAATTATTTTAATTACTTATAGGCGTAATTGTCCTATTTAACAATTAATTCAATTAAAATGACTGGATATCATTTGAAGGTTATTTATAAATAAATAATAATCACATATTTAATAAAGAAAGTTTTTTAGCCGTTATTTCCGTGTTCGAACATTTTGTCGACGGACTTTTGATCAACAGACATTTATTCGAAGGACATTTAGCCGAAAATGAATTATCTTAGGTTAGGTTATGTTAGGTTAATGCAGATTAGGTTAAGATAGTTAAGGTAGGTTATGTTAGGCAAAAACACAAAATAAATTTTATTATGCTTAAAAACTTTTTTCCTTTTTGGGAAAAACGTTCGTTCAACTAAATGTCCGTTCTACCAAATGTCCGTTCCTCCAAATGTCCGGGTATCGTTTTATTGACCCATATTTTAATATGTATGACCGATGATTAAAAATAATATGAAAAGTTTTTGTTTGAGGTTTAAAGATGAATGGATGAATGGAACGAAATTTTATTTCCTTATTCATTTTATTCATTAATAAATTTTGTGAAGGGATAGAGGCTTATTAAGCAAAATTTATCAAAATAAATTGAGAGGAAAAGGATGAAACGACAGAAGTGATTACATTATGTATGTATTATTATTATTATTATTATTATTATTAATTATGTATTATGATTATATTATTATTATTATTATTATTATTATTATTATTATTATTATTATTATTATTATTATTATTATTATTATTATTATTATTATTATTATTATTATTATTATTATTATTATTATTATTATTTAACTCATATTTTTATTTCGGTGTTATTGATATTATAGGTTACATGAGTTTACAAATTTTTCGCTTTTTTTTTTATTTAATAGGAAATTAAATGAAACAAGGAAAATTAATAATAATAATAATAATAATAATAATAATAATAATAATAATAAATAACAAGGAAAATTAATAATAATAATAATAATAATAATAATAATAATAATAATAATAATAATAATAATAATAATAATAATAATAATAATAATAATAATGATAATAATAATAATAATTTTTTGTAGTTATGTTGAAGATTATTACAAGTAGATAAAATGCTAAGCTGAGGTTTTGAGTTATTGAAAAAATCGTGGTTTCCCTGCCGCAATTATATTGGTAAATGCGAAAAAGATTGGAGGTAAGTTGTTCCAAAGACGCCTTCCTCTCTTTAGCTTTTTGCTGTTGTGATGAACGTCTTTCTAAACGAAGATAAGATTAGAAGTTTTGAGTTAATTTCAAATCTTGCTGTTAATATTAAATTCGAAAACTTTGCAAGGAACGTAGGTTCAATGGAGAGGACGACAGAGGGCTAAGAGTAGCCCCTATTCTTCAGCAAAGGATGAATAAGAGGAAGGAAAGGTTGAAACTGATAAGAAGAGACCAAGTTTACTAACGTAGGGTACAAGGTTGGAGGCACAAGTTTTAAAACCACAGGGGTGATACTTTCAAAACCATGCGGTTTCCTAGTTTTGAACTCTGAGATAGCACAAAACACATCTTTAGAGGAAATTGCAATAAAAGACATAAACGAGCCTTGGGGAGGTGGAGAATGAGAGAATAAGGAATTGCTCCGGAATTTGTATAAAGTGGAATAAGAGGAATAAATTTGGGCGAACTTTTCAACTTTAGCAGTGGACACTTGAGGGAGGAGAACAGAAAGATGACGGGAAAAGGAAGAATCAAAGCTAGAATAGATTTTTTTTCAAAGTGCCTAAAAGAGCGTAAGGAAGAGAAGCCAGAGATAATATTTCATTTTCTACGGGGAATGAGTTTTTAGATTCACTGAGAATAATTTTTACATGATTCTTCGATTAAATTGAAAGAGCAAAAATTTTGAAGAATTAAATTTTGAAGGTTAAAGAACACCTACCTTGGAATTCTCCTTCCTACAGTGGCCGTCACTATTGTGAATCTCAGGACAATGATGAGCAATTTGGCTGTCTGCAAGTAAATGGTTGACGCTCTGGTTACATCTATCACTACACGTTTCAATCCCTACCTGGACAACCGAGACTGTCTGCTGACAGCTGCCTTCCATCCAAAGTTCCGACTTCACTGGCTACGTAGATTCGACAAAACTCTCTCTGAAAAGACTACACACAAAAGAAAAACAGCTCAAATAGACAAATTTAGGGTCCTCAAAACCGGTGTCAAAATTGAGCATGCAAAGTCGTCAAAATTGACAAGTTTTCAAATGTCAAAAAGAGAAAAAATAATTCTCAATTTGAGTACTTTTCTAGTGAGGTAATTGTTCAATCTTATGAAAACAAAAATTACTCTATGATAGTTTTGTATGCTTCAATTTTTGACAACCGGTTGTGAGGACACTTAAACTGTTCATTTTATATATATTATACTTTCCTTAAGAAACGAAAAATTATATATATAATATATATATATTATATATATATGATATATATAAATATATAATATATATATATATAATATATATATATATATATATAAATAATAATATATATTACTATATATATATATATATATAATATATATAATATATATAAATATTATACATCAATATTAAATTAATATATATATATATATATATATACAGTGGCGTAACTAAGGTCAGTTGCGCCCCCCCGCGACCTTATTTTGTGCGCCCCTTTAGTCATGGAAGGGGTGGATAGAGTTTTTTGGAACTTGAATGACAAAAAAAAGTTTTCTGTTCATATCAAAGAAAAAATCACATAGCACTACAAAAGAACCAGAGTGTTTTACAATGAATAGATTAGGGTTTATTATATATTAATATATATATATATATATGATTATATATATATATATTATATATGATATATATTATATTATATATATATAATTATATATAAAATAAAATATAATATAGAAAAATATTTATATTTATATATATATATATATATATATATATATATATAAATATATATATATTATATATAATATTATATATATTATATTATATATATATATATATATATATATATATATATTATAAAAGGATGCGCATTTTAAAAACACTTTTACATTACTGTATTGGATAAAGTAAAGCCAAAAAACTTACTAATTAAACAATACAACATTTGTCATTACTTTTTAACTTTGACATTAATAGTCTTCTAAATGATCATTAATCCCCTTCGTCTCTTTCCATCACAAAATGTTCGCACTAATTTCTCGAAGTCCAGTGCGCGAGCCCGATCATACTCTATGCTAAGTACAGCCAATTCACTTAATCTTACGGTCGTCATGGTACTTCTCAAAAACTTTTTTATTAGTTTTAATTTTTGAAAAGATCTCTCAGCAGATGGCTGAAGTTACTGGGAGTGTCAGAAAAATTATTATAAAAGCTGTACACACTTCTGGAATACTACAAGACAACATATTTTCACATCAAAAAAATATTCTGTACTTGTATTATTTTTGTCGTTTTTCTTTTCTTTATTTCACTTGTCACAACATTTCTGATGCAGACAATTTCCGTAACTAAAGAACTTGTCACGTCGGCTTCATATTTTTTGTAAAACTTGTCAGCAGACTCCATGAGCTCTTTATCTGTTTTTTCTGTAAGGGCTGTAGGGCTCAAAAAGCAAAACATCTGTTTCACCTTCCTCATATTCTGATACCTCCGATTCACTTGGCCTATTAGTATAAATGTCTCTGTAAAAAAACCCTTAGCCCTGAAATTGTGCAAAGGATCAATGAAGTCAAAATCTTTAGAAAGCTCATCACAAAAGAAGCTTGTCACTTTGCTTTTGCGTTTGTAGGCAATGAAGGTCTCACTTTGCCAAGCTTCTTGACAATTTCCCTGGGGCTCTTTCCACTAGCTTTGTAAACTCTCCCACAACTGGTTTAGTTTTGGTGACACACCTTTCTAAAAGAGTGGAAGCTTCATCCAGGGATATGTCTGATTTTTGGTGTTTTAGAAATGATGTTTAATACTTTCCAAAATTTTGCTTTGAAACACAAGCATTAAAAATGAAGTGAAAAGTAACAATTTGTCCTTCTTATAATGCTGTCGCCTCAATACTCAGGCTCTTTGTTGAAGTTAGGATGATTTTTTGATAAAACAGTTCAAAATATAAATGAAATTAACTATTTAACTGCCAACAAGCAATCGAACCTCGAAGACCATCTAGTTGGGCACAGTCTCTTTTAACAGTTTTGTTGACCATGCTGGTTTCTGAAGAAATTTCTTTTCAGTGATTGCCATCTTGCAAGACTCTGACTAAACCCATATATCTCATTAATCCCATATAATAAAAAACAATCATTTCTGTAATCTCCTTTACAGAATCATTCAAGACTAAGTTAAGGTTGTGATTTGCACAATGCACATACTCTGCATTAGGCGACTTTCGCTTGATTTTGGTCTGCAGTCCAATGTACTTCCCACTCATAACAGTAGCAACATCATAGCCCTGCCCTCTGCACTTTTTAATTGAAAAATTATTGTTTTCCAAAAACTTACACACTTCACTTTCTAAACCTTCGGCCTTTTGATTTGTTATGGGAATAAACCCCAGGAATGACTCATTAATTTGAAGCTTCTTTTCATCGTAATTGATGCAGACATATCTTATTACTACTGACAGTTGGTCAGTTTTAGAAATATCTTGGGTCGCATCTAAAATAGGAGAAAAAAGGGCGCATCTTGAGCTTCACTTATTATGTCACGGAGCACATGTTGGGAAGCCAAACTAATGAGTTCATTCTGAATAGGAGCACTCATATATTTTGTTCTGCTTTTCTCATTCTCCAGGTGACTTTTAAGAAGCGGGTCATACCTGGATAACAAATCAATAATATTGAGAAAGTTTTCATATATACTATAAATATATCGTGTAAAAAAATTATATGTTGTATATTATATATATATATATATATATAATATATAAAAACCTAATAATATATATATATATATATATATATATATAGTATATATATATATATATATATATATATATATATATATACAGAGAGAGAGAGAGGAGAGAGAGAGGAGAGAGAGAGAGAGAGAGACGGAGAGAGAGATAGAGAGAGGAG
This sequence comes from Trachelipus rathkii, assembly GCA_015478945.1. Classification (NCBI taxonomy): domain Eukaryota; kingdom Metazoa; phylum Arthropoda; class Malacostraca; order Isopoda; family Trachelipodidae; genus Trachelipus; species Trachelipus rathkii. The sequence goes on along the minus strand of JABUQX010068616.1, from coordinate 24,010 downwards.
AAAGAAGAGAGATTTTCATTATGGAGTTTTCATCGAAAAAGTGCTCATCACTCACTATTACCCGCCGGCGCCCTCTCGGCTTCCTGCGCCCCCCGCCACCGCGGGGGCTGACGGGGCGTTATTTACGCCACCTGTACTATATTATATTTATATATATATATATATATATATATATATATATATATAATATTATATAAATATATATATATTTATAAGATGTAGATATCACAATATATAAGTATATATATATATATATATATTATAAACGGCCTTGGTATTACACACCATTGCCACCCTAACAAATTAGCATTTGTTAGCTTAAATCACAGAATCAATAAAAAATAACTTTATGTATTAAAAGGAAGTGGAAAAATAAATATGATAAGATATTTATATAAAATTTTTAATTTATTCTATTTCTCATAAATAATTTAAAAAAATTGGAAAAATATTAAAAACGAAAAAAAAAATAAAATGACTTAGGGGTAAACTATTATAAACAGTGCAGCGCCACCTTGACACAGAACAGTTTCATAGCATATGCTTTTCGATGTGAAAGATATATCATATGCAATGTAATAGTATATTATATGAAAGTACTTTGATGAAAAATCTTAAATCATTCGACCGCTTAGCAATATTTTCACGCGATAGGAAGTATAGTTTCTTCCAATTTCAGTTATTTTAATAATATTAAATTCAGAAGTTTGTTAAGATTAAATTTAATTTAAAAATTATTCATTATATAAGATAAAATAATTTTTTAGGAATAATTTATCAGGTCAAAACTAAATTAATTGCGAAATAATAATTAATGATTAGGCCAATGAGTGATAGAAATATTTTTTTTTTGATATAAAAAAAATTTCTGGATCTATATTTCTTTTTCTCGATTAAACTTTTGAACTGTAAATTTATATAGTATATATATATATATATATATATATATATATATATATTATATATATATATATATATATATATATATATATATATAATATATATATATATATATTATATATTTATATATATATTATAATATATATATATATATATATATATATATTATATATATATAATTATATTATATATATTATTATATATATAATATATATATATATATATATAATTTAATATGGAGGGACAGTTTCATACTTCTCATTTTGACAATTTTAAAGTTTTCGCTGACCGAAATGTACTCAATTATCTCTTCAGCGACAACTGAGAACCTATAAACTGTTCAATTTGAGTAAATTTTGACTAGTTTTTTTTTTGTGTGATATGAAACACGAGGTCCAAAGTGCAATAAGGACTAAAGGGAACTATAATGTCGAGATCAATAGCAGCTCCAGCCACAGCAGCATGACTGACCTCTTCGATGGATGACGCGTCAGTGGTTAGAAGGATCAGTTCTTAAGTAGAAAGGTCAAGAGATTTGTCGACATGGCTGGGATACCAACGGAGAAGAAGGAACTGACCGACTCCGACTATCATGGGGGAGCAGATATTTATCAACCTTTTCATAAAATATAACGCACCAATCCCATCCTCTGTCGCTGTGGAGAGGCTCTTCTCTATAGGGGTAGACATCCTGAAACCCAAACGATCAAGACTGTCAGTTGGATAACAGTTTGAGAAGTTGGTGTTTTTGAAAGGAAACCAGCACATTGTAATACCATACAACTCTCTAATACATTCATTCCTCATTTTATCAATTCTCTCACACCTAATACGCCCCTAAGATTGTCCATCTGAACACATTGTACTTTAGATCTATACTTCTTATTCCACACCATAGTATCACTACTATAAATTACACAGGAACAACATACCTTTCATGTAAGAACCCATTAGCGCATTCAAGACCTTAGTCCCTTTACATTCACCAAGGATTTAATTGAACCAGCCACCTTCCTGCCATTCACAACTTTCCTACTACACTCAGCAACATTCGTTCCCTTTTCATTCAACATATATCCTAAATATTTAAACTCAGACACTTATTCCAGCTGCTCACCATCTAGCATAACTTCCCACCGAGGAATGTCCTCACCCACAACCATAACCTTACACTTATCTACGTTTACTTTCAAACCCCTCCTTTTACACACCCTGCCAATCTCTCCACCAATCCTCTTCAAACTCTCTTCAGATTTTACCACCACAAAACCAAATCACCATTATAATAGTAGACACCTCCACTTCTCTTTCCATCTTCATCATTCTAACACCAACCCCTTCCACCCCCACTTCTAATTCTTTCATCGCCCCATTCATATACAAATTGAATAACCAAAGAGACATAACACATCTCTGCCTCACTCCGCTATTAATATTAAACCAAACACTTTCGACTCCATTTATTCTAACACACCCTTCATTATCGTCATACATACTTTTTGATTCCATCAGAAGCCTTCCATCAACACCATATTCACTAACACCTGCCGTTATATTATATATATATTATATATATATATATATATATATATTTATATATATTTATATATATAATATAATATATATAATATATATTTTATATTTATGTATATTATTATATACATACACAATATATTATATATTATATATATATATATATATATATATATATATATATATATATATATAATATATATTAAATTTCAGGGCAATAAAACTCTGTAGAGTCTGCCTATTGCTAAAATTAAACAAAGGTTCTTCGAGAAACAAGTTTGGAAACCATTTTACTAGAGAAATGGTGTTTGAGAAAATTAGAGAAGTGGAAAATATTTCAGCTTTGCTTTAAACTAAAATTATCATTATAAAATTATAAAAGATTATAAAATTATATTTTATAAATTCATTAGTCTATTTATAAACTTCTCTTGGGTATGACTCTATTTCATTATCCCCCAATTTTCAAGGATGAAAATAAATCCATCTCCGTTCTCCTGCTTTGTGGTCTGAATACGGTAAATTTAAGCATTCTTTTCTTTATTTTTATCCGATTTACATAAAATAAAATGCAAGTTGCAGTATTAGGCGAGTACTTCAAATGCGTCGATTTCGAGGGTTTTTCTGTATATCTATCCTTTTGTTTTTATTGACCTTTGAAATCAAAAACCATGTCGGCGACATTTTTAAGTCTTATCCAAAATGACTTGAAATCGGAACTATACGATGATAATTCTATTATCTAAAATCTCGTCAGATGAGTGTTTGTTGATGGAAGATATATTATGACGGAGTAGAGCACTGAAATTATCCATGTTCTCCTTGTCCCAATTTAAAAATTCGGCAAGAACGCAAAGGCTAGATGATCCAAGGTTGCCTTTCTAGCATGAGTTATTAATCATGGGCGTCCGCACATAGGGGCAAGGAGGGGCACTTGCCCCCCCTGGAATTCGGGATCTAAATTTTTTTAATTTATATATATATATATATATATATATATTATATTATATATAATATATATATATATTATATATATATATATATATATATATATATATATATATATAATATATATATAATATATATATATATTATACTATTTAATTATATATATATATATATATATATTTATATATAATACAAGAGATGCTTATATATTGCAAAAAAAATCCGTATGATATTCCTTGCATAAATATAGATAATATGTGTCAATAAAACATTTCACGGAAAACGCCTCGTTTCGTTTCCAAGATACAAGGGGATGAAACTTATGTGGAACATATCTGAGATATTCCATTGCCCGTCCCGTGCCACAACTCATTCCTTTAATTAATAAGCTACAAATATACCCGTAGGAAAGCGTTACCACCTGTTATTTACTAGTTCGTATCTCGCTTCATTTATATATACTAGTCCGTGACGCGTCAAGTTCTGTGTTCAAGTGTTGCTCATATTTTCAAAATGAATTACACAAATAGTGAAATGTGCGATATGCATTTTGTTTACGGTCGTGAACGGTAAATCATTAGCAGCCATGCGTCTCTATGAAGAAATGACCCTAATCGTGTCATCCGCATCATACTATGTTTGCACGTCTCCATCAACGTCTAAGAGAAACAACAGTTTTTTTTTTAAAAAAAAAACTTACTTTATAACGGCGACCTTGCACAGTATCAACTCCAGATGTCGAAGAACAGGTTCTCCAAGAACTTGGGACAGTCCTTCAACAAGTACCCAGAAGATTGCGGCAAACACTACAATTGTAAGTCATTCGACAGTTTTCAGGGTATTGAAAAATCAACTTCTGTACCCTTATTACATCCAACGAGTGCAGGCATTGTACCAACAGATTTTCCTGCAAGATAGCTTGTTGTTGATGGGATGCAACAGAAATTGCAGACAATCCTCACCATTTTAGCAGAAATATTGTTCACCGATGAGGCAAATTTTTCCAGAGACGCCATATCGAACTTTCACAACAATCACATATGGGCTGATGAGAACCCACTTGCAATAGTTGAAAGCCGCCATCAACCCCAGTTTTCATTGAATGTGACACAATTCGGCACACACACGGTATATTTGAACGTGTCCGCCAATCAATGCGTCGCAGAATAGAGGCCTGTATTTCCGCTGGGGGTGCTCATTTTCAACATTTGTTATAACCTTAGTGCACCATTGCTTCGTACTATTTCTGTTGTATATTTTCTTCTGTGCAGTAATGTATGTATTCTTATAATTAAATATATTGAATGAATTTGTTAATTACCTTTCCAAATTTAGTTTACTGTTTATTGTAACTTAATGTTTAAATAGGTTTCATCACCTTGTATCTTGGAAACGAGGGGTTTTCGGTGAAATGTTTATTGACACATATTATCTTATATTTATGCAAGGAATATCATCCTGAATTTTTTCGCAATATTAATGATTCACCCTATATATACAGTAGCACCTCGCAATAACGGCGTAATTGGGACCGGACCCTCGCCGTTAAGTGAAAAACGCGGTAAGTGAATTAAGGGTTTATTGTGCCTCGCAAGTGCCTGCAAGCAAAACTACGTACTCTGTACTAATATATATATTAAGTGTGCAATAACACTACCTATAAAACAATGGTGGAAAGTTAAATTTACACAATGTTTACCTTCAAATATATATATTTAGTACATGATTTACAACTGAAAAAGAAATAGAAATATAAAATTTTAAATAAAAATATGTTGATTTTGAGAATGCCACTTCTTCGTCCGACCGTACAATGGATGTTGGCGAATCTTCTTCATCTAAATCTACAAGCAACCACCTTCGATTTGCAAATGGTGATAGTGATGTAGTTGGTGTAGAGTCTGTACCTTTTTCACTTAACTTTATTATTTCTAGTTTCTCATTTAATGTAAGCCGTTTGCGACTTTTCTTTACTTGATGTAAGGCCATTTTATTTTAATAAATTTATTATACAGGTATACAGTTGGAAAAATGAGAGATTAGGTGCAAAACAACCACGAAGACAGTTAAACAGACTGACCGCATTGATCGCAATACGCTGCAACGCAGCTTGGCGATAGCGTCTGTTCGTTCGTTCGTGCGTTTCCTTCTGCACAATACTGAGTAGTTAAGAGCGCCGTTATTGCGAAACGCCGTTAAGAGAGTAGCCGTTATTGCGAGTACCACTGTATATATTAATATATATATATATATATATATATTATATATATATATATATATATATATATATATATATATATATATATATATATTTATATATATATATAGATATATAGATGTAATATATATATATATATATATATATATATAAGCTTTGCCCCACCCTGGAAAATTTTCTGCGGACGCCCATGAGTTATTTGCTATTGGGTGAGCCGTTTTTCATAATAATAGCACAAATGTGAGGTAAACCAAGGAAGTAAAAGTGGAGAGAGAGAGAGAGAGAGAGAGAGAGAGAGAGAGAGAGAGAGAGAGAGAGAGAGAGAGAGAGAGAGAGAGAGAGAGAGAGAGAGAGAGAGAGAGAGAGAGTTGGAGATAGGACAGAACCCCGAGGAACACCACACTACTGATAGATTTGAAAGAATAACGACGTCTTTCTGCAACACCTGCTATAGAATGACCGGAAAGAAGATCAGAGAGAAGGATAGGTACAGAAAGAGAAAATTTTAGAAATCAAATCTCTGTGGCAGACTCTATCAAATGTTCTCGATATGTCCAGCGATGAGGCAAAGGATTCACCAAAATACCGAAGATCAGAGGACCAGGAGCCAGAGAGAAGATAAAGAAGATCAACAATACGGAAGACTACTGCAACTGGATAATAGATTAGAAGATTTAAGATATTTCCAAATATTCCTGGAAAGGATAGATTTAAAACATTGGAAGGTGAGGAAGTTAAAGCCATAGGACGATAGTTAGAAGGTTAATAGGCAAAGATTGGATGAGCGCAAGCTTTCAGCAGGAAGGAGAGGTGGAAGTTGATGGGCATGGACGAAATAGTTTGCGGAGAAAGAGTGCAAGCTTGGAAGCACAAATTTTGAGAGCAACAGAAAGGATTAAGTCAGAGAGAACAGGAATAACATTTTTAGACAAAATTACATTGTTAGGCATAAATGAGTTTGAGGAAATGGAAACGTCATATGTGACATTAGAGGGAAAGGTTTGACCGAAAAATTTAACTTTAGCGGAAGGTAAAATTATAGTTGTGAAGTCTGAAGATGCTAATAGAAGGAAGTAAGAAGAAACAAAGTTAGGGTTAACATTTTCAGCAGGACGCTAGAAAAGACGGTAGGAAGAGGAACCAAAAAGATCGTTGCCCTTTCTCCAGAGAAAAGAATTTTAAGTGTTCCGGAGAATAGATACTGCATGATTTCAAGATGAAATATAAGTTCCATGAAATTCTGAAGATTGAAAACGACAGTAATTCATGAAGTAACCATCCCTTAGGCGAAAAGCACGAGAACAAGAACTGTTAAACCAAGGTTTATTAATCTTAGATGAATTGAAAGAACATGAAACGTACTCCTTTATGCTAAAGAAAGTCACGTCTGTTTTGCGTTTGGCAAACTCCAATGGACCCTCCCTCCGATGCAGTAATCATTCCATGAAAAATCAAAACACGTAAGACGTAAGTCAGACCTGGTTTCAGTATCCAAGTTCCAAAAACGCTTCCTCGCTGTTATGGTAAATCTTTAATGAAAAAGATTTGACAAGATAAAACAAGATACAAGAGATAAATAGGCGATCGGAGGAACCCAAAGTAGAAAAAATTGTGTAGAAGGATTGGATGTTTAGAAAAGGTCTAGCAGTGCTTATCTCTATGACGATCAAGAATACGGGTTGGGCAATGCACCGAGGAAATTTTGTGAAGAGAAACTGGTTGGCCAGTTTACCAGCTGTATCTTGAGGAACTGAGGAAAGCCACCAGTTTGGCGAATATTTAAATCACCAAGGATGATGATTTAAATAAAAGGAGAAGACTAGAGTGTGTTCTGTTCCTTGTAGTTTAAGTATTCAAAGAATTTAGGCTAGTCGGTTGAGTTAGGTGATGGACATAGAAAACAAATGAATTCAGGAGTAGATTGGCAACATAGCCTGAGCCATAAGATAGAAAATCCGGATGTCTCCAAATTAAAGACACGAGAGCAAACATCATAACAATCTTATTTGGCTGTAAAATAAGGATAGAATAAAGTAAGAGAGAAGAGAGCATGGTTTGTTATCACTTATCAAACACCTAAATTTTCATTACAATAAGAATAAGAGATGAGGTCTATAGGTGGAAAGGTGATTCTCAGCAAAGATGCTACGTTTAATCTCGCTATTTTGAGCATGTTTTTAAAAAGACCGTGTAATGTTAAATAGTGTTGTGGAATTAACAAAGGAGTGTTTATTGGTCCACATATGACCACTCCTCTGTAGGAAGGATATGAAGATTAGCGTTAGTGGGGCGAACTATTGAACACTTATTGCATAGGGATATCTCCTAACATCCTATATGCCCCATTGGGGTTTTATCATCATTTCAGACAGCGTTACGCCCTCCGTATATTATTATATATATATATATATATATATATATATATATATATATATATATATATATATATATATATATATATATATATATATAGAAATATATTTTACTATATATAAAAAAAATAAATATATATATATATGGGTTGACCGAGCAACGGGTTTTAGGCACCTCACCAGGGAGCGAACCACAGAGCACAGCACCGTTTTATATATATATATATATATATATATATATATATATATATATATATATATATATATATATATATATATATATATATATATATATATATATATATATATATATATATATATATATATATATATATATATATATATATATATATATATATATATATATTGTGAATCAGATTTCTCAATAAATAAAATCAATAAAACTTTCTTGATTTGGAAATAAGACTTATAATTCAAAAACAAATCTTGTTTCGCAATCCACTTCTCAAGCTTCGGTTACATTTCAACATTTTTTGTTTAACTAACTTTTCTCTTAATATCTTTTTAACGACCTGAATCGACACTTCTTTAAGCTTTTGGATCGTAAAACTGGAGCCAAGATTTCGAAATAAGTCTGTGAGTCACAATTCTCAATCTGGGAATAATCTATTCCTAAATCCATTCCTAAATCCATTCCTAATCTAGGAATCCATCTGGATTTAAATCTGGATTTGATGCAAATCCATTTTTGTGTCAGAAGAAAGATTGAGAGAGGGAGAGAATGATGAGGGACAGAGAGGGAATACATTTCAGGGAGTTAGAGAGATTAGAGTAGGGGATGAGAGGGATAATGGGGAAAGCGATCTTTTAAAAGGGCTAGACCATAAGAAGTTTCATTCGTTTGGGCCTATGACTTGCTTAGATAACAGCTAAAGAAATAGCTCTAGGTATTGTTGTTAGAGGCGCGAAAAATTAAATCTAAAGTTTTTTTTAAAGAGTGAAACATTTATAATATACATTATTTGAATATATTCTATGTATATATATATATATATATATATATATATATATATATATATATATATATATATATATATATATATATATATATATATATATATTTTATATATATATATATATATAAATATATATATATCATATAATATGCAAATGTGTATATATTTTTTTCTTTTTTCCCATTTAATTATAAAATTTAAATATAAAATTAAAACAGGCAAGAGATTAGACATTAGTGAGATAGACAAAAGAAGTTTCTCACACAAAACTTTTCCATCTACTTGGACAAAGGTAAAAATATTAATACTTTGAATAATAATAATAATAATAATAATAATAATAATAATAATAATAATAATAATAATAATAATAATAATAATAATAATAATAATAATAATAATAATAATAATAATAGTAATAATAATAATAATGGTAATAATAATAAGAAGTGTAATAATAATAAAAATAATCTTGTGAAATATTTAAAGCCTGTTTTACTTCTCAATATTTTATTGTTTTAAAAATAAAGAATGTTTGCCATATTTAATGAAATATATTTATTAATTAATATTTTGATATATTGTAATTAATAATTATATTATAATCAATACTTTTATTTTTTAATAAAAATATAGATTATAATATTGGAGAATTTTTTGATGTGTTAATGATATAATAAAATTGTCATTTGAAATAATATTGTTATATTGAAGATATTGGAAATATGATACTAATTGATTTTTAATTAACAGGTTAATTATTTTTTAAAAGTTCATATAACTTATATCGTATTTCCTATTGTTTTTTTTATATAGGTTTTTCAGATCACTTTTCGTGTTTGGAAATATATTAGGATGAAATAAAAGTCTTAAGGATTGACGCGTTTATTACCCTTACTATGGTCGAATGGTAGTGTGTGGAATTACAAACACACATCAGTGGAGAATTTCGACCATACTGGCTTCACTTTCCAGGATGTTGAGGTGGTAATCTTCTCTCACTTTGCAGTGGTCACTGCCGTCTTCGCGTTTTAGCACCGAGATAGAGGCGTTATTCCGACTACAAAGACAAAGGCCGTAAAGGACGGTTGAGGGATTTGCTTACACGAATCTATGGATATTTCTTCTGAAACCACAAGTGCCCATTGTTTAATCAATTCCTTGAGAGTGACTTCTTTGTCATTAACAGACGATTCCAAATTCAAACCTTTGCCAAGCAGTTAAAAGGTGGAAAATCAACCAGACTTTTTGTGAGTACAAAAATTAAAAGTTTAAAAATACAGAATTTTTACACAAAATAGACTTCACACTAAAGATAAAATTTAAATTAGAATAGGAAATTGTACACAAAGGGTATATGACATACTATCGTCTTTGGACCTTAATATGCGTTATACCTCATCTTGTGTAAATTTCAAAACAAAGAAGTGTTAAAATATAAATAAAACAAATGTTATTGTTTTCCAAAAGTTACATAGAAAAACGTTTTGCAAACGAAATTGGTGAAGATAGGAATTCACCATAAAAGCCATTTTAGAAAAAAGGCCTAGCTGTCATTTGTTACTTGTGTAAGAATATAAAAAAAAGACAAAGTAGATCTTTAGAGAATTATATAGATAAATTAATTTAATTGTATTGTTGTCTTCATTTTTTATTGTTGATTGATTTTTTTTTTTTGTTTTTTATAAGAAAAACTGATAAAAAAATAATATAAGAAAATAATAGTTTAATTGCATTATTTTCTTTTATGATGTACTGCCTCGGAGCGGAGAGTTGTTTTTGAAAGGATATTAATATGAAACTGAGGGAGGTTATGCAATTAACTACCTTTAAATTAACTTATTACGGAGTCGGTTAATTATTTTTTTAATTCTAAACTTAAACATAGAGTAAGAGTTAGTAAATCTGTCAATTCTGTGAAAATTTCTTTTAGTTAATTTCATTCAATAAATGTAAGAGTAATTAGAGCTTAATAGAAAGATTAGATAAATCAAAAACAGTTGATGGAGCGAAACCATAAATTGAAACGAAAAAATCTTAATCAAAAAAGGTGTGTTCGTGAATTTGTTCTACTTGAATTCATTCATTTAACGTTATGAATAGAGTTGTACTGGAGGGGTAAGAGTACAGGGGGAATTGAGGGAAGCTGGAGAAAGTGGCACGGATGGAGAAATTGCCTGCCAGAGAAAGGGATTGAAATCTTGGCCGCATTGAACGATTCCTCATTTTTCTTCCTTCCATTTTCTTGTGCCCCATTTTCTTTCCTTGTTTCGCGGCTGTATTCTATTAACACCCAACACATCATATATATATATAGTGTTAATAATGATAGTAGTTGTAGTGAATATAAGTCATACTATGACTGATGATTATATATATATATATTATATATATAGATAGTTATCATTTATATATAATTATATAACTATATAATTATATATATATATATATATATATATAATATATATATATAGATATATTAGTATATATAGTGTCTTATGATCTTGGCTTTTTATTAATAAATCTAAGAGAGTCTAGATTAATCTTGACTTCTTTCAGTGTATAATTGATCGTGTCCAGTCTAAAATTATATTTCTTGGTGCGTAGTCCCGGCGAATATTTACAGGTGGTACAAAATTTCGAATTTCGTGTTTTTTTGTAACCGCTTTTTTTTTTAGTGATGGGCTTAGGAAGCAAAAGTTTTTTTTCTTTTTTTCAGTGAAAATAAAAAGTGTTTTTTTGTTCTTTTTTTGAGTGAATTAAAAAATAAGTTTGTTGTCTGATAGTCGCAGAATACGTGTCACGCCAGCAGCGTTTAATTTCTACTTTATCCAAAGTGAGAGGGTAAAATCGCTTTGGTGGGATCAAGACGCCATGCGATCACTCCAGTAAAAGGCTCACTAAGACCAAAGGTCGACCAGAAGGGTTCACAAAGGTCGAAAGGCAAAGGTCATCAAGAGGTCAACACCAAAGGTCTAGAAAAAAGGTCAAAACAAGAGGTCCACCGACCCATGGAATTGCACTGGTACTATGTGAACGGTGCGAAACAAAAAATGGCAGAAAATTATATATTTTTTGGATCTAAAACATTAAAATTGTGGGTTCTTTGACCTAAAAAATAAATAGAAATTTGTTATATTGATACAGAAAATTGACATAATATATGTTCCTGGACTCTAGAACATTTGTTAAAAAATTAAGTTCTACTGGCAACAGTAGATTAATAAAAAACCGGCACAATGGAACTTATAACAGAATTGGAAAAAATAAAATTTTGTTGGTATATAAACTTGATTGATGTTCAACCCAGGAGAGACATAATTTAATAGAAAAATATTGAACAATTTTGAAGAACATCAGAACATAGAACATACATAAGCAGTGATCTTTGCTTAGCCTTTGACAGAATAAGGTCCAGAAACCTTTAACATTTAAGGAACAGCTATCTTCTTAATTTTCTTAATTACACAACAGTACGATCTGAAATGACCTTAATTAATATCAGATTCGAATGACATATATAGAATTTGGGGATATTTGTTTTAAAATAATTTTGGAAGAAAATTTATTTTTTGATTTTTGGAAACTGTAGAAATATTAACATGCTAAAGTTGATGTAAAATTTTATAATTTTTAAAATTTAAATAGTGATAACTATAGACAGTATGTTTTTAAATTTAATAGTGAAATAAATATTTTCTTTGAACATGGAGTAAAGAAATTTTTGAAAAATATTGAAAAACAGTTTGAATATTTTTGAAATTATTTTGTTAAAAAATATTTTTGAAGACCTAGTTTATTTTTTTATGAAACAGTATCTATGTGTTTTAACAATTCTATTTAATTGTTTAATAATTCAGAAACTTTATAAATTGATTAACTTGAATTAATTAAAGTTTAATCATGACTATGTTTAAACCAATAGTCTTTACCGTCTTCGTATTTTCAACATTGTTTCTCATTCTCTGCTAAGCGTCTGGTCACAAAGGTGGTTATAGCCGGACCAGTTGACCCTAATGGAGCTTCAGGAGGATGATGAAGGGGATAATCAAGACTTAGAAAAATAAAGAATTCAAGCCAAGAGACATGGATGAGGAGCATGGATGTGATACAAATAATGGAAATGACAATACAAAGAGTTAATTAAAAGGATAAGAACAATGATATAACAGAAGTGAGAATACTGGACGAACCAAGGATAAGAGGAAAACCACACAAAAGATATGGGACTTTCCTCCAGTATTATCTTAACGCTGTCTCCTGGCAATCACTGATACAGATCTTTAAAAAAACCCAAATCAGAAGAAAGCGGTTGGGATTGGCATCAACCAGGAAATAAACAGAAAATAACGAGCAAAGATATAACCGTAAGGTGCTCAAAAGACAATGTTTGGAACAATACCTTCTTTAATAATACATTTCAAGTTATACAATCTGGGGCCAACTCCCCTTCAATAAAAAAACTTACCCTTCCTGGAATGGCCAAACAGAAATTTTTAACAATAGAAGTGAGTTTAGTGGAACTTGGGGACAGAACCAAGCAAGTGATACTTTATATGGAGGACAACCTCAGAAATCCGTGGGGGCCATCCCAAATATTTTAAAAATCAGCTTTAAGTATGCTATGACCACCTACCATCAGGCTGGCAACAACCCTTCCTACAAATGCAACCTGGTTACAATGCCGGATGATCCATCATGACCCCCTTATGGAGGATATTATCCAAACGCTGCGTTTACCCCTCCATTTCCAGAATTACCTAAAGAATTAAAATTGTATGGAAGAAATACCAAGACACAAGCTTGGGTAGGAATTAAATTTGAAGATTATCTTTCTACGTTACAAGAGAAGATACGCACGTTAGGCCTAATAACTGAGAGACAGAAAATAGACTATGCTAAGACTACAATCTCTTCTGATTTCACATCAGAGGCCCGCCAATATATTCTGAAAGATAACAGTTTTTCTAGGTGCAAGACCCTAGAGGACTTTTTGATTCAATTGAAGATTTTTTCTCAAACCAGAAAAAGCCGAGACAATCTTCTGTCTTTTGAAACAGTTCATGAAATTTCAAAGGAGACCACATGTAACTCTTACTGAATTCATGTTGGACTTGAAGAATCTCCTTTGGGAATATCAGAGAAAACTCATCGATATAGAGACTTCCTTTGGATTTACTTCTCAACAGATAAATATCTTAATTATGACTAAGATTTTAGAGAGTATGGAAGAACTCAGAGACCATAGAAGACTTAGAGAAAAGGTTTTAAAAGTCTTTAATCCAGACTTGAGTTTCGTAGAAATTTTGGAGAAACTCAGCCAGATAGAAGAAGGATCTTGTTCCAAACTAACCTAGAGCAGAACAAGATAAGAAGAAATAATCAGCTAGAGTTTCTATACAGAGAACAATAAGCACCTAATACAGTGAAGTTAGAAAAAGAAAGAACTACTATAACCTTGCCATGAGGAAGCAGAACCATGGAATGGGGAAATAAAAATAATTCTAAATTTTCAGGAAAAAGGACAAGCCCTCCAAATATAAGACTTAATAAGGGAATAGTTAAAAGAAACTCTCCAGTAAAGAAATAAAGTCAATGGAGTCTCTATTGCCAATGTGGAATCTAGGTCACCACTCATTCTAGAAACTGTGGTTTGGAATACCACATATTGCAGAATATGTAAGAAATTCCATACCAGGGGTTCGACGCCTAATTGTAGGAATGCCCCTGTGTGGATCCCTAATGAAAATGAAAATAATATGGTAATACCATATAATAACCCCACTGATTTTGATAATGGGGTCAAAGCTCGAAAAGTCGAGGTAAAAAATGATTTAAATACAAGAAAGTCAAACTCTTACTCAAAGAATGAGCGTAGCTATCAAGGTAAGAGTCCCAAGAAAACAACTAGAGTTCATTTGATTTCTAATCATCAAGCTGATCCAGAACAAGAAGAAATATCTGGAGCTGAAGATGAAGAAGAAGAGAATGAACAGCTTTTTGCACCAGATCTCTCTACAAGAGAGGAAAATTTTTAGTTACAGGCAAAGATTTAAATGAAGAAATGGTAAATAGAACAGTAATTAAAGAAAATACTTCAAGCTTAAAGAAGAGAGGTGTTATAGTAACCTCCAGCTTCTTTGGTGTAGGAATTAAACCCCCAAAATTGGGATGTCATTATTTTTTGTCAATATTTTTGACTCCAACAAAAGGTCAGAACGAGGTTGAAGTTCATAGCCTACTAGATTTAGGGAGCACAACCTGTTTGATATCGTTGGATAGATTAAAGGAAATAGAAAGAGAAGGAAGATTTAAACTGTCTCTTAAAGCGGCTAGTATTATAGTCCAAGGGATTGGAACACAGATGATTCATCCTATAGGAGAAGTTGATCTACTTTGGAGACTACACCAACTGTATTACCCAGTTACCTTTTTAGTGTGTAAAACTGAAAGCACTGGAGCTTGGAATGGAATTTTATTAGGTACAAGTCTTTTAGCTAACCTACCTATAACAATAGACCTTTCTTCATCACATTTAAATCTTAAAGAAGAGGATAACGAAATAAAAGTTAAAATCTTTGCCAAATTAGGAAGTTACTTTCTCATGAATCAATATGAAAAGATAACTAAAAATAGAATGATTAATAATCATAGAAAAGATTTCATAGATAATTCCAATAGGAATGACAAGTTTAAATTAAACAATATAGTGATAATTGTAAACCAGTAATTAATAAAGGCTCCATTGAAAAGCCTACACAGAGATTAATTAATAAAGGCTCCATTGAAAAGCCTACACAGAGATTAATTAATAAAGGCTCATTGAAAAAGCCTACAAAGAGTTTAATTAATAAAGGCTCATTGAAGAAGCCTACAAAGACAGAAATTAATAAAGGCTCATTGAAGAAGCCTACAAAGATAGAAATAAATAAAAATAATGTGGTTCTTCAAGAGAACAAAGAAAATTCACAACTTCCTCCAGTAGAGGAAGGACCTTTAATAGCAGACGAAGAAATAGAAGTTCAATTGCTATTAATAGAAGAAACAATGGCACCTGCTCAATCTTATGGTTATTTGAAAGTCAGACCTGAGAATAAAGGAGATTTGAAACTGGAAAAGAAGTGTTTAATAACACCTGCTTTTTCCTTAGGGCCATTATATTTTGCAAATACTGTATGCCCAGTAAGAAATAATGAAGTTATTTTGAGTTATATTAATTTAAGTGACAAACCTTTTTATTTAAAAAGAAATAAAAACATAGGGAAATGTCATCCTATTTTAAAACTTAATGAAAAAGAATATTTTAATAAAACTGCAACTGCTACAGAGAATAAGCAAATAGGATCTACTTGTATAGTAACCTGCTCAGAGAATCTGTCAGATAAACAGTTGAAAAATGCATACAGAGAGATTATAACAGATAATTTAAGTAAAGAAGAAGCAGATGTTTCTATTTTACAGAAACCTGAGCATTTAGAAGAACTTTTGGATTTGTTAATGGAATACAAGGACGTTATTGCTCTAGATGATGATGCAGTTCCTGTGTGTCCCATACAGAAGTTTGAAATAGAACTTACCCCAGATGCTCCAAAGATCATTTTTAGAAAACAGTATCGTCTCCTACATCGCTATTTGGAAGACATAGATAATTTTACAGATGCAGCTTTAAAGAAAGGATATATTAAAGCTTGCTATTCGCCACATAGTTCACCTCTATTGGTAGTGGCTAAAAAGAATTCAAACAAACCTAGAGTCTGCATAGACTATCGGTATTTAAACTCTTTCAGCGTCCCAGATGTGTACCCATTGCCCTCGATAGACGAAATATTTTCGTCCCTAGGAGGCAGTACGATTTTTACTAGCTGTGATTTAATCGACGCTTACTATTCCCTCGAAGTCGAGGAGGAAACACAGACGAGAAATTAAACTGGCTTTCACGTGACAAGGAAGGATATTATCCTGCCTACCTGAACCTGATTATTATATGAGACGCACCGAAATGCCACCAAGTACCTATGCTAGGACAAATCAAGTTGCTTGCAAACCATTTATTAGGACCTCACTTGCTGGCAAGTGTATTTAGATGATGGTTTTAAATCAAATGGGTAAAAATTAAGGCAGAAGGATTGTCGAGAGAACCAAGAGAAAGTGACCAAAATGTATTTGAGAAAATAAGTTTAAAAATTAATTGACCAAAGCAATTTTTCTAGACAACTTTCGTATTATAATTTAGATTTAAGATAGGAAGAGACGGATTTTCACCAGAGTCCAGCGAAAGATAGAATCACATGAAGAGTTTCGTCGCCTCAACAAAGTGTAGAACACAATCCTTATTAGGCATTTTTCTCGTAACTTTCGCTTTTTAATTAGTGACTTTGCACTAATTGCGAAGCCGAGTTCAATAATAGTTTATAAAAAGTGTGTTAAGTGCGAGTGGAGGGAACAACACCAAAAAAAGCATTTTGAGCTCTTAAAGAGAAATTGGTGGTTCAACCTCAGTTAACTTTTCCAGATTATTCCAAGCCATTTTTATAGGTACAGACGCCCCTGTGGACTACGGAATAGGAGGAAGTAACTTTACCAATGTCGGACGAATGGCAAGAAAAGCATTTCGTTCGTATTCAAGAGTGTTAACGAAGGCAGTGAACTAAACTATGATATTAATCGAAAAAGGAATTTTGGGCTGTTGTCTTCTCCTTCCATACAGTCTTAAAAAATACGGTGTTGGTTACCCAATCACGCAATATTAACTGGATAATGCAACCTTCTCTGCTTTATATTAACGTAATAAAGCAGCAGACTGGGAGGTTGGCCGATGGAAGTTTAATTTGTTAATAGTTTTTCACCAACTATTAAGTATAAGACAGGAAAGACTAATATTCCGCCTGATTATTTGAGTAGGCATCCAGCAAAAGCTCCAAACGTTTATTTCTTTAAAGGAGAAAAGAAACCGGTGCTACCAAGAAAAGATTTTATTTTAACAAAAGAAACTTTTAATAGGGAACAAGAAAATTGCCCTAGATTGAAAGAATTAGTTAAGTGGGCTAAAGAAAACCCCAATACTTATCCACACATTTTCCATAAGAAAGTGTTGTACTATGCAACTAGAAAGGAACCTTATGTAATACAAGTACCAGATAGCATGATCTACTCAGTTATAGATCATTGCCATTCTTCACTTGGAAGTGGGCATGGAGGACAGCAGAGGACTGAAAAACGAGTTAGAGAAAGATACGTTTTTCCTCATCTAAGTAAGTTAGTAAAGGAGTACTGTTCTCAGTGCGTGTCATGTGCTAAAGTTAAAGGTCCTAGGACTCCGAAAGCAGAAATTAACAGATGGCCTCTTCCTTATACTCCGTTTTCTAGAGTACACGTGGATAGTATAGGAAAACTTCCCACATGTTCAATTTCAGGAGCCAAACACATTCTCGTCTTCAGAGATGTTTTAACTCGTTACTGCGAATTAGTCGCCTGTAAGTCAAGAACAAGCCAAGAATTTGCTCAAGCTTTACAAGAAAGAATAATATGTCGGCATTCGAGCCCAGAAATACTAGCTTCAGATAATGCCCCAGAATTCACGTCAGCTGCCTTCAAAGAGCTATGTAAAGCTTGGAGGATAAAAAAGGTTAATATTCTGCCCTATAAACCAAGTCAAAATGGGGTAGTAGAAAGATTGAATGCGGATATTGAAAATTTTCTCCGTCATTTTGTAAAAGACAATCACAGAGATTGGTCAAAATACTTATCTTTTGCTCAAATAGCAATTAATACATCGTATAATAGATCAATTGGATCTTCTCCACATTTCGTCCTGCATGGATATATAAAGAGACTTCCCTACGAGATGCCTGACTATGTCTCTCCATTTACAAATAAATCGGAAAATAGAAAATTCATTTCAGATGAGGTAGATGTCGTAGTGGAAAGAATGGAAGCAATAAGAGACTTAGCTAGAGAAAATCTAAAAAAAGAAACAATTAAAGCTATGGAACAGCAACACAAACATGCCACACAAAGAGAATTAAAAGTGGGCGATTATGTTTTTGTAAATGCTGTAAAGAAACAAGAACAAAGTTCAAAGTTGAACAAAAGATTTGAAGGACCTTTTATTGTGAATCAAATAAAAGAGCCAAATAGCTTTGCTTCGTGTATTAAATTCAACAAAATTATTATCCGGTTCACCGGGATAAATGTAATAATTCGCAGTAGAGATTACAGAATCTCATTTCTCTTTTGATAAATGATGAGATTTGGAATCCTGATGGCTATTCAAGAAACATTAGTTCCGCAAAAGATACAACAAGAAGAAACAACAGAATGGAACCTGAAGAATAGATCGACAGGAAAGATGAATCAAGAAATCTAAAACCACTTCTTCTTGGATTCCCCCTAATTTTTATGATGAACAAAACGTTATACCAGAAGATTCAACACAAGAACAACAGAATCCTGTAGTAGAAATACAAACTTCTTGTAACCAAATAATACCTGATACTCCTCAAGAAAGTAGATTGATGAATTCTACTCCCCAAACAAGAACTCAGTAAGAGGATATAGACGTCTCTATCACCAAATCAGACAGAGAAGGATTCCATATATTTCATAACAGTTCTGACATGAGAACATCCCTGTCATTGCAGAAAGTACAAGAGGGATCTTTGGGTAAACACCACTTGCAGAAGGAACTGTAGGGGAATATGTGCCAAGTTCCGCTGAAGCACTTCCCAAAGATGATGAGGTAACACCTCCAGAAGATTTTATGGATTTATCAACATCTGAAGGCACAAGAGATGATAGAAAAGAAGATCCGTCGTATAGACCTCACCAGCAATTCAGAGGTCCGAGGGATGTGGAACCGAGGGTTACAAGGAGTCAAACAAGGCAAAGAGAGCATGAATCTCCTCCACCTCTACCACCAAGAACTGATAAAACAACAAAAGAGTCGTCTGAACCAGAGTTAAAGAGACCTCCAGTTGTTTTGCCATTAGAGATGACTAGAAGAGGAAATAGGCTCCACTACTTGCCTCCTAAGAGTTAAAATCTCTTAGAATTGTAAAAAAAATTTTGTAAATAAATTCTTAATTTTTTTTTTATTTGTGTTCTTAACCTTTAGGTTTAAGTTTTTATATTTCCTATTACAATATATTACACAAAACACACTTTTACCCTTTTCTATTCTTATTCTTCTAGTATAAGTATACGTATTTTTATTATGTCCCTTACAATTCCGATAGAACTGCATTGCTTTTCTGTTTGTGGCCCCCCCAGGGGTCAATTCTTTTCTTTTGAACTAAAAAAAAAAACCATAAAAAAAATGAGAAAATTTCATTTAACGAAACGTTTATAGGTCAGTACTTTTATTTTGCTTATATGTAACTGAGTTTTTATGTAATTATTTGTCCTTAGATTTTAAAAAGAAAACAAAAATAAAAATCGAAAAATTTCGTTTATAATGATAATTAGAATAATAAAAATATCAATTCAGTATATTGTTTATTTTAATATTAAGAATTTTATTTTAATTTTGATTTTAATTCAGAATTAGCCTTATGCTATACAATCAGCTTTTCTTAATATTAATTAGCCTTATGCTATACAATCAGCTTTTCTTAATATTAATTAGTCTTATGCTTTATAATCAGCTTTTCTTAATTTTAATTAGCCTCATGCTATATAATCAGCTTTTATTAATAGTAAGAAACTTTTTTATAATCAGAATGTTAATAATTTTAAGTTTTCACTTAAAGCTTCTTTAATTTTAATTTTCATTTTAATTATAATCAGAATGTTAAAAGATTACTTATCTTTAGTATTATTATCCAAGATCCAATAAACTTGATTTCATTTTATGAAGTTTATTTTATTTTTAATTATCAGAGAACTATCAAACTTGATTTCATTAATAAAATTTATTATCAGAAACATATCAAACTTGATTCAAATTTTAAAATTTTAAAATTAACGTAATTCTAGTATAATCATAAGTAACTTTAAAAGAATTTAATACATTTAATTAATTATTTTAATTTAATATGAAACGGCGACCTCATTTATTAAATCAAAGTAATAATCATTTCAGACTGTAATGAAAATGTTACATCCAGCATTTTTGCATTACTTCTTTTACCTGCAGCTATCATCTCCACTAACATTAATGAAGAAACAAGAGTACTGCCAGGTATCATTTTGTATCACTCCGGTGAAGTATTTTATTGAAGGATATCTTGACTTAATTGTATCTTTAGAATGCCCATAGAATTAAAAACTAACTAATTTATAGAAGCCACTAAAATGAATAGATACTTTAAAAGATAAGAATTTTTGCCTTGCGTTAATGATATATATTTATTTAATATTCCATAAATCAAGAGCGGCATAAACTGTTGGAATTTCACCTCTTAAAAATTAGGAACTAGTAAATATCCTTTAAATTACTGAAATTAAGAAGCTTACCATGGACTCACTCCCACAACTAAAAATATAAAGAGCTTGCTTTCGAATTGGGAAGAGATATACTGGTAATTTTACTTTTGGTACGTAGGTCTTCGCATGTGTGCGTAGGTAGTTGCGTAGTGGCGACTCGACTAAACAAATTAAATTTTTTAAAGAAAAAAAATAATAGGATTAGTAACTCTGATTTGCGAGTACTCAAATTTACTAATAAGTGATTTTAAAGAACATTTACAAGTCAAAATACCCGAACATTATCAGAATTTCAATTATAATTGACAAGAAATTATGTGAATTCAAACAGATCTCAACCGTGTGCACACCGCCACAACAATTACTTAAATGCAAAAGTCTAGGATTTATTGGTGCAATAATTACGTGTACATTAAGTTGAAACATTCAGTTAATCAGTTCTTTTAACAATGCTCACACTTCAATTAGTTATCACTTAATTACATATGCTAAAAACAAGATAACTTAATGATCAACTTTTAAATGTCACGCCATCATTTTGTTACCATATATACTTAGACAATGAACACAGACTCGACAAACCTACATACCTATCTAATACCTCTAGAAGAACAATCATACCATTCATTTTGACATATTGCTCATCGGACTATAATAAAAATCAACCGCTAGTGCATAATCCATTTGAATTATTACATAAACTAAATTCCATATATTTCAAATGAGAAATTTTGTTCATACAATGTTTAATTCTCATTCCCAACATGTCATATCCATTTCAATGGAACGTAACGGTTCCGATTATAATGTATATATATCAACTCGATATTTACTTTTCGTATATTATGTAAAGAAAATTTACATAGCTATATTCTGGCGGAATCTCGGTTCCCTGATTATTGTCGTAGACATAGGGGAATAAGCGCAGGTTTCGTCCCTCAATAGCAACCGTATTTTAACACGTCGCATGTGCGATCGACAAACAGCAATGCTTCCGCTATCGCTTCTGCTTAAGCGTAGTACTAACTAAATGTTCTCGTCATGTTCTATAAGACCTATCTTTAAAGTCAAAGAACCCCTTCACAGTAATCCCTAGGACATTTCAATATTATAGTCTTATTGCCAAGAAAAAAATGGAAGGCTTCATTACTCCTGTGAAAAACCCCATTCAGTACAACAGCATCTGAATATATGATTTTATTTTGCAAAGTATTTCCTCACGGTTGTATCTTTTACTCTCTGCTAAATTACCAATGATTAAAAAGCCCATTCATGTTAGAGAAAAATTTTTCATTAATTCATTATGTGCGCTCAGATCTGATAAAGTTTTGTTTTAATTTTTTAACTCATCGTTGCTGCTAACTTCATAACAAAACATCTCTTCAGCATTGTTCCCGAATATTTCAAATATGAAAAGTTCAGTGGAATAAGAGACTAGACATATTAACAATACCATCCACCCATTTAACTTCCTTACTTAGTCTCAAGTTAAATTAATCCGCATTAATCGGGGAAGGAACAACTAGTGTTATTTTATTCATTTTCATCATAGCGATTATTTATTTGACTTGGTGCTTGGTATATGAAGCTATTTGTGTTAGAAAGTGTTGAAAAGAATTAAATCATAAGACCGCTCAAAGAATATTCCATTACATAACATACAGAATTCCAATCCCTCCATTAGATGGTAACCCCAGGTTCAGTTCCCCACTAAATCAAATTGAAATTGAACGCCTTTGGAACAACCTCTGCCAAAGAATTTATGCATCATTAATACCCAAATCTCCTATGCCACCAGTACCTATTCCCAGTATAGACTATCGACCTTCACAGAGAAGTAGAAGTATATTTAATGTTCTGAATAGACTAAATATCCCTTTAATGATTTCTAAATTTCTTGAATATAAGTTTATAGCAACTAATTAGAATTAAAATCCTTTAATGAATTTTAATTTTTGAAAGGCAGAGTCATTATGTGAAAATCAGATTTCTCAATAAATATAAATCAATAAAATCTTTCTGATTTGGAAGTAAGACTTATAATTCAACAAATCTTTGTTTCGGCTAATCCAGCTTACTCATGCTTCGAGTTACATTTCAACATTTATTTGTTTAAGCTAACTTTTTCTCTTAATATCTTTTTTATGACCTGAGTCACCTGAATCGACACTTCTTTAAGCTTTTGGATCGTAAAACTGGAGCCAAAGATTTCGAATAAGTCTGTGAGTCACAATTCTCAATCTGGGAATAATCTATTCCTAATGTGTCCAAAATCCATAAATGTCGCCTTAGGAACTTTATGCAACTAGATCGAAAATCCGGATATGATTGCAAATCCAATTTGTTTGTGTCAGATAGAAAAGATTTGAGGAGAGGGAGAGAATTTGATGAGTGCGACTCGTAGTTTGAGAGGGAATACACTTCAGGGAGTTTAGAGAGAAATTTAGAGTAAGGGGGATGAGAGGGATAACTGGGGAAAGCGTATCTTTTAAAAGGGCCTAGACCATAGAAGTTTCATTCGGGTTTGGGCCTATGACTTTTTTGCTTAGATAACAGCTAAAGAAATAGCTCTAGGTATTGTTGTTAGAGGCGCGAAAATTTATACATAAAGTTTCTTTTGAAGAGTGAAACATAAAATT
>JABUQX010068615.1:25000-32132 GCA_015478945.1 Trachelipus rathkii | reverse complement strand
AGAGGGTGAGCTATTTTTTTGATTTGAATTCCCTGCAAAAAAAGAAATGATGAATTTTTTTTGTTTTGTGAATTCGTGTCATTACGACATACCCTTTGGAAATGATTATATATTTATATAGTATATATATATAAATATATATATATATATATATATATATATACGTAACCTATGATATATATAGTATATATATTATATATATATATATATTATATATATTATACTTATAAAAAATGAAAAATGAAACAGTAAGAAGACGCAGAAACCAATCTAGAGTGTCCCAGTCAACCCATAAAAAATTAAGAATAAGAATAATTTAATAACTAATTTATGAATGTAATTATAAATCCTTTTTATTAAGTAATTTAATAACTAATTTATATCAGTAATAATAAGTAATTAAAGTTTGTTCCAATTTAATCAATGTACCCATGCGCATTTATGCATCATTTTTTAACGTATATAAGGATAATACTGTAAGGATCTGTCATGGGATGCCTATTGTAGTATTGTCCAGTTAACAATGTAATGATTAATAATTTTATTAGGCCACTGTGGCCCCTCTAGAATGTCCCAGGTAACAATAATAAGAATTAATAATAAGAATAATACGTTAAGAAGCCAGCCATGGTCCTATCGTAGACTGTCCCAGATCAACCAAATAATAATTAATATTTTAAAAAATAATAAGTCAGAAGCCGTATGGGCCTATCTAGAAGTCCCAGTCAACTCATAAATAAAAATAATACTTAAGAAGCCGCATGGTTCCTTTTAGACTGTCGCCCAGTCGAACAATTAAAAATTAATTAATTAAGAAGCCGCTTGGCCCCTCTAGAATGTCTCAGTCAACCCATAATAAATGAATAAAATAGGAAGAATACTTAAGAAGCCGCATGGCCTACCTAAACTGTCTTCAGTCACCAATAAATTAATTAATAATTAAAAATAATAATATAGGAAATAAAATTGGCCCTCTAGCATGTCCCAGTCAACTCATAATAAATATATGAATAATACTTAAGAAGCCGCATGTCCTATTTAGACTTGTCCCAGTCACCAATAAAAATTAATAATTGACGAAGCCACATTGGCCCCTCTTGAATGGTCCAGTCAACCCATAAAAATGGGATAAAAGAATAATTAACTTAAGAAGAGAGCTATGGGGCCTTATCTAGACAACTTCGACCGCCTATCTTATTCTTCAAGCCAAAAAATCTCCCTCCTAGTTGCCTTACGTTGCGCCCTCTCCGGCATATCTATGTCTTTTCTAAAAAGGGTGCTAAAATTGTAGACAATATTTAACATTTACTGGCCTAACATATCTTATTATACGATATAATACAAAAGACAATATATATAATAGTTCTGATCTGGCATGTAAGTTTGTTGCAATTTTAACCCAGCCCTAGTCTGGGTTCAAATCTTAAAATGGAAACACTGAAACATCAACACTAATGAATGTTGATCCGAAAAGTTGAAAAAAAATATATTAAAAAACTTCATAATTATATGAGTATTGTATTTGAATTTTTTAATTTACTATTGGAAGGTTAAAATCACTTACAATATACAAAAAAAAAATGAATAAAAAAAAAAAAAAAAAAAATTATGGTAAAAAAAAAAAATAAAAAAAAAAAAAAAAAAACTATTAAAAAAGAAGTCCAAGTAAATACAGTTGATGTTTTTCCTTATGATTTGTTTCTGCCATCTTTGCTCATGACCTATTTTCGTGGTCGGGGCGTTTCTGCTGAGTCTTTAAAAAGGAACAATGGTCGGTTATGATATTCTACAATGTAGGGTAGAATTTTGAATAGTTTAAGGGTAAACAAAAACAATTTTGTATATAATGACAATTTATTACTAAGCTGAAGCAATTTGGAATTTAATAACCTCAGCCACGCATCTCCGCTGTTGCACTACTATTTCAAAGGCAACACAGGACCCATGTAAGAGAGACCACTCTAGATCGGAGGTATAATTTGATATAGATGTAATACTGCAATTAAACCGCAGTTTCAATTTTGGTTGCCTTTTGACCGTGAGGCAAGCTGGAGATGCGGTGGCTGAGGTATTCTGTCCTGGACATAGGCGCCTTATTTCCTAGTTTGAATAGGGCAGCATCCTTTCAGTTAGGTTTAAGTCACGTATCTTTTTGTAGCTATGTCGGGTGTCGAGGTGGTAACACGCTTGGGTATACCGTTCGTGAGGGCCCTGTGATTATATCTCTAGGGTAAGTGAAGAATCACTCAAGGAGCTATTTTATTCTATACAAATTGAATCTGGCGTTTAATGCGTTTTACTATCTATGTCAGGACAGATACCTTAGAGTGGTCTCCTTACATGGGTCCTGTGTTGCCTGTGACCGCTGTGCAAGCGGGAGATGGCGTGGCTGAGGTTCTGTCCTGGACATAGGCGGGTCCTTATTCCTATATTGTTAATAGAGTCACGGCTTTTCATGAAGAACAATAAGGAGAAGCATAAGAAAATATAGTGGACGTAAAAGCCACATGGGCCTATTCGAGAGCTGTCCCAGGGTCCTATGTCGGAGACTTGTCCCAGAGGTTAAGATTCACGTAGTCTTTTTAGCTGAGGGTGTCGTGGTCGAGTGGAACAGGTCGCTTGGCCATACCGTTCGCGAGGGCCCGGGATCTACTCCTGGTAAGTGAAGAATGGACTACAGATAGGTTTAGATAATATTAGATTATTATTATATATATATAATGTATATATATAATAGTGTTATATATATATAGTAGTATAGTTGATTATATATGATGATAGGTATATATGATAATATAATTATATGATAATATAGTATGTAGATGTAAAATATGCATACTTAATCTCAATAGAAGATGTAAATTAAGAATGAACATATAATGGGAAGATAAAGAAATTACTGCTGCTTCTCGGGATTGAACAACCGGCCTGTTTGTGAATGAGGACAAGTATGACCCTGGATGCTATACAAGACTGAGCGTCCTCCAACCCATTAAGTGGATTCGAAGAACAGTTAATAAAGCAACCGAAGTCTCTCCCGTTAAAGGCGATATCACCAGGTGTCCAGCCTGTCCTAGTCCCTTCGTGGTCTTTATATTTTATAGATGTAAAGATTGAATATTAATCGCAGTATTAGAAGATATTAAATAAAGAAAAGAAATATTAATGGAATGATTAAAGAATATTATCGTCTATCGGGTGATAAACCACCGCCTGGTTGCGAATGAGGGACATACCTAATGTATAGCAGGCTGAGCATCCTCCAAACCCAAAAAAGTTGGATTTCAAGAAAAGTTAATGCTATTCAAAGCTTCCCGTCAAGGGCGACATGCAACCAGGTCTCCAGCCTGTCTTATCCCTCGTTCTTGGGTAGGGGACTGCAGGGGATGTGGGTTTGATTACTGATTTATTGCTTGTAAAATCAGTAGATTATACGATTTACCTGTCTGATATTTTATTCAAAGGAACCTTTATTTTTGTGTTATGGTCAGGATAAAATTTTTGTTATTTATATGTTTGATGTTTGGTAAACTTTGTTCTGTTTGCAATTATTCGTTGGGGGATTATGATATTAGGACGAGGTTATGATGAATTTTTGTTAAATATTTACGATGTTAATGTAAAAAATAACTTTGTTAAGTTAGCATATATATTCGTTGTTCAGTATGAATGATTAGACAGGGATATGCTAAATTTTGCTGTGTTAAATTATTACGATGGTTAATGTAAAGAATTAACAGTGATATGTTAGTAGATGTAATGCTGTGAAAAAAAGTGTGAATATGGTTACGTTTGTGTATCAAAGTTTAATAGGTGTACTTTACGTGGTGTTAAGGGGGAAGATTTGTTAATGTTAGTAGTTATTCATACGTATGGTGTGTGTTAGGTTTGTCGTTGCTCACATTAATTCTTAGTTCAGGTATGATATGTTTAGCTTTATTAACCCTCGCGAGTCCGGGTGCCCAAATTATACGCGCAAGTAATTATTTTTTTTTACCTTCTAGTTACCAGTCATTTTTGAGATAAGCTTTTTAATTTCTTCTTTCATATCTAGGTAGGGATTATGTTATTCAGTCCTTTAAAGTTGTTCTGTAGAGTTTTGTTAATTTTTATTATGTGTTATTTACTAGTATATTAAAAATTTTTTGAAATGATTGAAAAAAAGTGGCGGACCTTAGCGCGATTTTTTTATAGGCCAAATCAAGCAGAAAAATTAAAAAAAATTAAAAAAAACAAGAACGTATATCATAGAATTTGTAAAATTTGGCTTTGTTGTATATTCCTAGATACGTTACTAAATCCAATTGTTATTCAAATATAGCCCAACAAATTAGCTGAAAATATTTATATTCTAAGTATGCTGGTGTCATTTTGCCCACACCACTTTAGCTCGTTTCGTAATTATTTTTAAATAACCCAATTTGGTTCATGTAATTTTGTGTACATATATTTCAATATGTCCCTGAGGAATACCTGGAACGAGAAAAAGACTTGAAACTAATAAAAAAGTTGATTTTTAATAAGAAAAAAGTGTGGGCAAAATTTAACCACACCGTACTCGCGCGCGACCTTAGATGTATCAAAACATTGTACGTTAGCATATATTAGATGGTTAGTATATAAAAGAACTTATTTTTGTGTTATGTTTATCCAAAATGATTACTCGAAATGTGACATAAATTAACCAGAATTCAATTAGATTCAAAGGTCATGAAGGGTAGGGGTGGGAGGGCGGTTGATGGTGAATTACTAGATTACTGAACTGCTTTAAAAGGCTCAGTAAACTATTACAATTTACTATGATATTATTCAAAGAACTTATTTTATGTTATGTTTGCATTAAAACTTGTTATGTTTACAGTTATTCGGAGGTCTGTGTATGATATTAAGACAAGGTTATGATAATTTTTGTTAAATATACTGTGTCAATGTAAAAAAAACGTTAATATGTTAGAGTATGCTTGAAAAAGTTAGTTTTAGATTACGTTTTGTAAGTAATGGTTAGTTAAACTTTATCTGTGTTAAGTGTGGAACTTCTTTGTTATTGTTAACAGTTTATTCGTGCGTAAGTTGTGTTAGTTTGTCGTTTTACATTTTTTATTAGTTCATATGATGCTTTGTAGCTTTATTAAAGGGAAAACTTTGTTATGGTGTAGCATATATTTGCTGAGTTAGTATATAAAGAACTCAATTTTTGAAGCTATGTTTATCCGAAATGGATACTCGAAATTGCAACGTAAATCAAATTAGTGTTAATGTAAAATCTAATATGACGACGTCAAGCCCTTTTCGCTGAATTGAAAAAAGTGGTGGAAATGCGTTTCCTTAAAAACGATATTACAGATGCACTTCATATTGTTAAGTATGGAACCTTGTTAATGTCAGTAATTTATTCGGGGGTAAGGGTGTGGTTAGGTTTTGTCATTGACTATTATATCTTAGTTCTGGTAATGTTATGTTAGCTTTTATTAATGTGAAGAGAATGTTACCTTAGCATATTTATTTCGTGGTTTAGTTATAAAGAATCCCACTTTTGCACTATTTGGTTCTTATCCGAAATGAATACTCGATTGTGAACCTGAGATTCATTAGACAATTAGATCAAAAAGGTCAGACGGTGTGGGTGAGGAGAAAGGTGTAGGGTGGGGACGAGGAGGGGACGAGTGGTTTGATTTACTGGATTTACTTGCTTTGTAAATTCTGGTAAACTATTACACTTTACTTAGATCCTTTTTATTCAAAGTAATCTTGATTTTTATGTTTATGTTGTGGATAAGACACTTTTGTTATTTTTTATTGTCATATTTGGATAAAACTATTGTTATATTTGCAATATATTAATGGGGATTATGATATAGGTAAGGTTATGATATAACTTTTGTTAATTATTACTTATGTATAATATAAAAAACTTTGTTAGTGATGTGCGTTAGCATATATGTTCGTGGTCGTAGATAATTCGGAAGTTTTATTGATATCATTTTTGCTAAATGTAATTGATTAACGTTAATATGTTAGAGATATGCTGTAAAAAGTATGAATAGTTTACGTTTTGCATGCAATGTTAGTTGCTTTACTGGTGTTAAGTGTGGAAACTTTGTTAATGTTAACAGTTTATTGTGTGTTAAGTTGTGTTAGTTTTGTCTTTGATTACCATATTATTTCTTAGTTCATGTGTACGTGCTAGTTGCTTTTATTGATGTTGGAAACTTTGTAACTTACGTTAGCATATTCGTTGATCAGTTTGATAATTAAAGACAGGGTTATAAAGATTTTTGTTAAATATCACTTGATTAATTTATAATAACATTGACATTATCAAAGTCTTTGACAAAGTTATTGAAAGGAAGACGTCTTTGTATATGCTATGTTAGTTACTTTACTGTTGGTATATTATGTGGGAACTTTTGTAACGTTAACCAATTTATTCATGTTTTCTATAGGGGTGTGTCAGGTTTGTCGTTGAGCTGTTTAATATTCATAGTTCAGATGATGCTTAAGTATAGCTTTAAAATGTTGAATAATCTTTGTTACGGGTAGCAATAGATTCCGTTGATGCAGTGTTATGAAAAGAAGTTGTTTATATGTTATGGTTATCCCAAAATGATACTCGAAATGTGACTTGATATTCAATAGATACAATTATTGATCAATTAGATCAATAGATCCAATAGATCACGGATGATAGGAGGGTGGCTGATGGGTGGTTTTGATTTAACTTGATATTATTGATTTAAGCTTTAGGGTATGGTAAATCAACATTTACATTTTTGTAAGTAAATTATATCTTGAATCAATTAGATCAAATAGTATCAATAGATCAACAGCATCAAATATGATCGATAGATTCACTGGATGGATAGGAGGGATGGCTTGGATGGTGGTTTTGATTAGTGATTTATGAAATTTACGGTTTTAGGCGTATGTAAAACATGACTTAATTTTAGTTAAAAAATATGACTGAATCAAAGATAAATAGATCAATAGATCACGGGAAGGGGTGAGTTGAAGGGGTTAGGCTTGAGTTACTGATTACTGTTTTAGGTTCGGTAAACTCATGACAATTTTTAGTTAAAAAATATGACTGTGAATTCATAGATCAATAGATCAATAGATTCAATAAATCACGGGA
>JABUQX010068615.1:0-20000 GCA_015478945.1 Trachelipus rathkii | reverse complement strand
AGTATATAGTATATAGTTAGTATAGATATACACACATAGAATCCGGGGCGGTTTAGTGGTACTAATAATAATATGCCGTGTCTATGTTCTACTACTACATAGTAAGTCGTAGTATATATTATAGTAGTATATATATATAATATTATTATATATCATATATTTATTATAATATGAATATATGTGATATATAATATATATATATATATATATATATTAAGTTAATATAGTATAGTATATATATATATATCTATATTATATTATAGATATATATATTAGATATAGGATATATATATATATAGGTAATATTAGGTTAATAATATAATTGATAGTATAGTATTGTCTTAAGAACAGAATAAATTTGATAGTATATAATATAATATATATATAAGTATATATGATAGTATGGTAGCTATAGATATTATATAGTAATATAGTATATATAATAGATATTATATATATATAGTAATATATATAATTATATATTACTATATATAATATATTATTATAGTTATATATATATATATATATATATATATATATTCATAGCGCTATATATATATAATATCTATATATACTATAATATAATATATATAGTTATAGTTATGATATATATATATAATTAATATATATAGTATAATATATATAATAGGCTATTATAAATAATATATATATAGTTACTTAATAATAAATTTATATATATATATTAATATATATATGATATATATATATATATATTAATTATATGGATCCGGAAAGATATATATAATATTATATAATAATTATAATATGGATCATGTCTTTTATTTGTGTCCATATCCATATGCATGCTATCGATTGTATGAATCCGAACAACATTTGAGAAAAATCAAAATTAAAAACTGGAATTGATATCAAAATAAAACTGTATTTTAATAAAAGAGCCTTTACACCTTTATAAAGTAGTTTAAAAGTGTGTTAAAATATATGCTCGCATAGGGGATACGTGATAAACAATAACATTACGCTTAACATACATGAGCGTCTGTACCTGAACGTAACCAAGAACTGTTTCGTATATGATAATAGTATTATAATTCATTCACTCCCATGCTGTTTCAATAGAACACACTTCCCTTCCGCTTTCTCGCATGTGTAGATAAACAACAAACAACAAGTTATATAAATAAATAGGAAAATAGTTCAAACTCATGACACTATGACGCGCGCCACGTCTAACCATTTTGTGCGATAAATTAATTCTATGGAAAATACTTTTTCCTTATTTAAATGTATATTCTGTACTTTTATTTATAGTAATATAATATATAATATATGACTAATAAATTTATATATATGTATATAAGTATTGATGAATTATATAATATAGGATGATATTATTATAAGTATATCTTATATAAAGTAGATATTACGTATATATAAGAATAAAATGATAGATATAGTTAGGAGATGAAAAGTTCAGATCAGAAAGCTTTAAGATTGAATCGTTAATTATGCGATGGCTTCAAGATACCAATATAGAAATATACCTTCAAATTACTCTCAGTACAATATTAAGCTATGGGTGACCGTTGACAATTAAAATCGTATTAGAGTTAACCTATTAGGGGAAAGATGGAGCTTACCTCGGTTAAAGTTTGTATTTAAATAAGTTCTAAAAGTTCTATGATAATTTCAGTGTTCCAGAAAAGGAAGATGATATTCTTGAAGTTGTGGATTGTTCTCAAATAAATATTTAATTAAGGAATAGTGGACAAATGAAAAAAAAAACAAAGTAACTATGCTTCTTAGAGATTATTCTCATGACTATTTTTTCTTTGCAGTGCTATAAATGTTAAGAAATTGATTGATTTAAGAATGAATTTGTAACTATCAAATGAATGTTCCGATTAAATAATAAGGACGCCAAATTTTAAACCTAAATTCTCACCTGTTTTTATCTAGATAGGAAATGCAAGTGGCTTCAAAACAATGGCATTACCTCAAGAGAGGAATACCCTTCAAGTTTATATAGGTCAGATGGAAACAGGGCGTATCTTCAATTAAAGATTTTATTTGGGGGCTGGCAAAAGCCGGTCATAAATTTTTGGTCCTTCGCTCGAATAGTTTAAAATGCGACGATTCCGCAACTCCAAGCAGAGCGAAAGGTGGAAAAGACAACAGAAATGAGATAGGTACGGAAAAAGAAATACAATTAATTATTGATCTACTTCACAAAGAAGAGTCGGACATACAGTTAAAGAGCTGTAATTTCGTGCCCGTTTTGTTTCGGCTTGTTCTATTTGCGTGTTCCTATTTCGAAGCTTTATTATTTCTCAACTTGTCTATATATTATTCAGTGAACTAATCCTAGTATAACCGGCATGCTCGTTCGAGTTTATTGTTTGAGCTAAAATTAGAGTATGATACTTTTTTCTATCCTTTAGTATTTATGAAATATCGCTTACAGAATATTAAACAACATTTTCTCTATAGTCACCTTTTCTTTCTTACTCTCTTTCACTCTAACAATCTTATATATATATATAATATAGTATATATATAGATACATTATAATATATAGTATACTGTATATAATTAGATATATATATGATATATATAGTATTGATATATATATTTATATATAATATATATATATATATATATATATAAAGAGAGTTATATTCAGCTGCTTTTAAGAGAAAATCTAATAATAATGATTTTAAATGGGAATCTTTTGAAATTACATCAAATATCTCTTTACAAATTAGTAACTTTTTACCTTGACAATTAAATTCTTAATAGAATTAACCATTTTGGAGATGGAGATTTACTCTGTTAAAGTTTATATTTAATTTAGTTTTAAAAGTAGAAAAAGTTATTTTTTTTATAAGTGATTTCTTGGTTAAATTTGTTAAAATATATAAATAAATTATATTAATTGAAATAAAATGAAATTTTCTTTTGAATATTTTGAGCAACCTTTGTTATGGTTTTAATTGTTGAAATTTTAATAACCAAAACTTTTAACAGTTAAACAAGATCACCTTTAAAAGACGCCATGTTTAAATCCACAGATGCTCATATGTTTTTGTCAAGAAAAAAGTAAACCTTAAAATAATTCCTAATGGATACGCTTCAATTTCATTATTCAGTATGGAAAAAGCCCTCTTTATTAAATTTTTCGTGCTTCAAACCTGTCATAAATTCAGTCTTTTCCTCAATGGGTTAAAACGAAACGTATTCATCTCAAACAAATAAAAAGAAACAAAACAAGAGATAGATACAAATTTAAAGATAATTTTATTAACTTGTCTAGAAAGAAGAGTCCGACATACATTTAATTAACTATAGAACGTCCTCCCTTTGTTTCGGTTTTGCCTTTATTCGTATATCTGTTGCGAGGCTTTATTTATGTCCCAATTTGTCTTAATTTTTAGGTCTTTCCTAGCTCTATTTTGTTATTGTGTGAGCTAAATCGTGTTTTGTATTTTATTGTTTGTATTTATATATTGTCCTTTCAGTATAAATTGGGTTGTTTCTAATAGTCACCTTTTCTTTCGTCTTTCACCCTATCGGATATATATATATATATATATATATATATATATATATATATATATATATATATATTATATTATATATGTATATATTTAATAGTGATAATAATATATAATATATATATATATTATATATATATATTATATATATAATATATATATATATATTATATTATATATATTATATATATATATATATATATATATATATATATTATATATAATATATATATATTATATATATTATATATATATATATATATATATAACTATTATAGTATATAATGATTATTTTATAATATATTTATATATATAGTATATATATATATATATATATATTATATATAATAATATTACTGTATGAAATTTTAAGAAAGCGTTTAGATAGGAAAGTTAAAAGGTAGAATAATACATATCCAACAAAAATCAGAGGATAGGATAAAGAGAACAATGAATGGGCTGATAAGGGGACATAATGTTGAAGCAGGTGAGGAAGTGTACTATAAGAAAAACTGTGATTGTAAAGCATGGGGGAACTTTTAAGGGATGTTGCAAGGGTAGACATTACCAAATTAGCAGGGGCACCTCTGAATTAGGAGGATATTGTCGATAAAGAAGAAAAAGAGAAAGACTGTGAGCAGCAAGGGATATAGAGATGGAAGAATTTAAAATAAACAACGAGAGAGGATCGCGCCAGATGCTGGCAACAAGCCCCGTATTAATAATAAATAAATATATTATATGATATTATTAATATAATATATAATGATATTATATATATATATATAAATGATATATATAATATATTATAAATATGATATATTATATATATCATATTAGTATATTATATATATTATATATATTTATTGGTTATATATATATATATAATATAATTATATATATATATATTATATATATAATATATATATATTATAGTATGTAGTTATATATAATATATATATATATATATATATAATTCTATTAATATATTATATATACTATATATATATATATATATATATATATATATATATTGATATATATATATTATATATATTATATGCGAATCATGTCTTTTTTTGTATTGTGTATGGTGTCCATATCTCATTATCTCTATCGATGTGCTTTGAAAAATGCCGAACACAATTTGAGGAGAGAAAAAATGCAAAAATAAAACTGAAAATTGAATCAAAATAGAGATGAAACTTGTTAAAAAAATTTTCAAATAATATTTATTTTTTTTAAAATTATTTCTGATCGCAGTTTAAAGATCTGATGCATTGTCTAGGGTACTTTTTTAAAATCTTAACATTAAGGTTAGATTCGAAAGCTTTGTTAACCGAACTGTGATGATTATTAGTATATTTAATTTACTTTTCCATCCGTTTTCAGAGATAAACAACTTCACTTTCCATCGTTTCAATAAACAACTTCACTTTCCGTCGTTTTAATAAACAACAAGACAACAAGTTTTATAAATAAAATCACGGAAAATAGATTCAAAACTCATGACACTGAATGCGGCGCGCCGTTCTCTACATTTTTGTTCGATGATAAGATAATTATGGAAAAAATTGACTTTGGCTTCATGGGACACAGATAATGGACAGGACCATGAGTCTATATATATATATATATATATATATATATTATATTAGTATATATATATATTATATTATATCGTCTAATATATAATACAGGAGATAAATATATTATATATATATATATATATATATATATATATATATATATATAGTGAGAGAGAAATTCAGCAACTTTTAAGATAAAATCTAATTATGCTGGCTTTAAAGTACAATCTTTAGAAATTACTTCAAATTACTCTTTCTAAAGTATTAACTTTGTGACCTTGACAATTAAAATCTTATTAGAGTTAATCATTAGGGGGAAATGGAGCTTACCTCTGTTAAAGTTTGTATTTAAATAAGTTCTAAACGTTATGAAAATTTCAGTTTCAGAAAAGGAAATGATTTATTGAAGTTGTGATTGTTAAAATAATATTTAATTAAGCAAATTAAAAAAAAAAAAATACAATGTAAGCATTTTAATATTTCCGTGCTATTTTTTTTCTTTGTTATAATTGATAACATTATAATTAGAATGAAATTTTAACTATCATAAATTTTTTCGATTAAATAATAAGACGCCAAATTTAAAACCTTAAATTTTCACCTGTTTTTATCTGGAAGGAAATAAAGCTCAAAACAGTGCATACCTCAAACGGATACCCTTCAATTTCATTATTCAGTATGGAAAAAGCGTTCTTAATTAAATTTTTGGTGCTTCAAACCTGTCATAAATTTTGTTCTTCGCTCAATTGGTTAAAATGCGACGTTCCCAACTCAAAGCGAACGAATGGTGGAAAACAACAGAAAGAGATATATACGGAAAAAGAATAAATTTTATTAAATTACTTTAGAAAGAAGAGTCGGACATACATTTAATTAACTGTAAATTCGTCCCTTTGTTTCGGCTTTGCCTTTATTTGTGTGTCTATTGCGAAGCTTTATTTATGTCTCAACTTGTCTTAATTTTCAGGACTTTCCTCGTTCGTTTTTGTTTATTGTTTGAGCTAAATTTTGAATTGTATTTTTTTTTATCCTTTGTATTTATGAAATATCCTTACAATATAAACAAGATTTGCACTAACAGTCACCTTTTCTTTCTTCTTCTCTTTTACTCTAACAATGTAATATAGGTAATATGATATATATATATTATATATATATATATATATATATAATATATATATATTATAATAGATATATATATATATATATATATATAGTATATATTTATATATATATTAATAAATATATATATATATAATAATATATAGTATATAATAATATATAATAATATATATATTATATATATATATTATATATATATATGATATATATAATATATATATATATATATATAGTAATTATATATATATAAATATATATATATATATATATATATTATATAGTATATATTATATATATTATATATTATATATAATATAATATATAGTATATATATATATACATATATAATATATATAGTATTTAATTATTATTAATTAGTTGCATCACCATCCATGGTTGTAAAGACTAGTGAAAACCGCGGTTGCGGTTATTTTTGCGGTTCTTAATTTTTCTAACAACCGTTGGTTGCGGTTGAGAGGAGGGTTTAATGTCCGGGCGGCGGGTAGCGTGTGTGCGGTTTGTTGCAGTAAAAACAAACTTAATAATTGCTTTTGTTTACTACTTACTACTTTACTACTACTACTTACTACTACTACTACTCTCACTACTACTAATAATAATATAAATATTAAGTAATAATAATTAATAATAATAATAATAATATAATAATTAATAATAATAATAATTTAATAATTAAAATTTAATAATTTAATAATAATAATAATCATGAAAAATAAATGTAAGAAGATGTGAGAGAGAAAGAAATAAGAGAAAGAGAGGATAAAGGAAGAAAAGAAAAGGGAAAATAGAAAAAAAAGAGGAAAATAGAAGAAATAAAGGAAAGAACGTGGGAGAGAGAGGAGAAAAGAAAGAAGAAGAGAAGAGAAGAAGAAAAGAAATGAGACTAAGAAAGGAGAAGAGAAGAAAAAGAAGGAACGGAAAAGATGAGAAGGAAGAAAAGGAGAAGCGGAGAGATAAGAAGGGGAAAAAAAGCAAAAGAATAAGGGATAGTTAGAAGAAAGAAAGAGACAGACAGAAAGAGAAAGGAGATATAGATTCAGGCAAAGGAAGAGGAGAAAGAGGGAGAAAAAACATAGACAGACACAAAGAGGAAAAAGAGTGAGGAAGAGAACAAAAATGTCAAAAATGTGATGATTTAAAAGACCTTTATGAGGTCTAGTGAGATTTGTTAGTGGTACAGGGAAAGAAAGGAAAGAGAGGAGAGAGAGAAGGTGAAACAAAAAAGAAAGAAAAAGAAAGAAAAAGAAGAAGGAAGAAATAAAAATAAAAGTAAGAAGAGAGAAAGGGAAAAGGAAATATGGTGAAAAGAATGAACTTGAAAAAAAGAGGTGCGAGACACGAGAAAAGAGGCTCGCAGGTAAGAATTGGCCGAAAAGAAGAAGAAAGGAGGGGGGGGGGGGGGGGAAAAAGGGAAAAAGAGAAGAAGAATAATAATAATAATAATTAAGTAATAATAATAATTAATAATAATAATAATGAATAAATAATTAATAATTAATAATAATAACTGAATAATAACTCAATGAAATAAGTAGAATGAATTTCGGAAATAATAATAGAGTAAATTATAAATAAGCTAGGCCATTTCTCAGCAAGACTCGGGGGAGGTAAACGAGATCGACGTGATCAGTTTCGAATCCTTGACGGCGGTTCAGGGAGACTGCAGCCAGCAAACAGTTGAGAGCGACATTGTCCAGGGTCGCCACCAATGGCGACGTGCCCGAAGAAGATTGGACAGAATCCTTACCCAGATCTGCAGGTGCTAGTGTGATCGTTTTCAGAAAACAAGCATACAGCTAATTAACACAAGCTCGACGTTGAGGTGACAGACAGTCTGTGCCCCCCCCCCAAACAATTGGTTTATTTTTTTTTTTTGTATTCGGACAGATTACAGGTGAGGAGGACGACTGAGATTAGAGTTGAGGGGAGAGAATGTACGGTGGCTTAAGAAAGGTCTTGCCATCGTCTTTCTCTTGCTAGATCAGGGGGATAGCATACGGTGTTTTGCCAGATTGTATTTTTCACGGAAGGCGTGAATGGAGGATTGAAACGACTCGAGCCCATATGAGATAAGTACGTGCTCAACAGATTGAGTCAAGGTTTCGAAGTACATGAGAGAAGCACAGATGGACGTCGAGACCCGTAGTTTTGATAGACTCGTAGCATGTGAGGCGCTTTTTCTACTTTGCAAGATCTCCCAGAAGGATGCCTTCTTTGGAGACGGTGGCTCTTGTGATGGGTTGTGGGTCTTGGCATTTGCGTAGGGTGCTTTTCAGCAGGGCATTTGCATATCGTGAACAGTAAAGAACGTTAACGGCTTAAAGGTATGTTGGAAGGAGAATCTCCGAGAAGAGTAATTGTAGTATTGTAGTGCTTTCACGCCCTTCGCATTGGCTACGAGATGCAGTGACACATTTTGATTGTTGACTCTCAATGGACAAGCGCCGACACCACACGCACTCTGCAAGGGACTGTCCTTAAAGGAAAATACAAACAGGAACGGGGAAAATCAGGTACTCCTGGCAAATTCCTGCTGAGGGAATCCGGGGACGCCAATGAATTGCCCCATGAAAAATGTTTCAGGATTTGTTGGGGTAGGCGTCTATGTTGGCCCTTGTGAACATGCTCTGTCCCACACGTAAATTAGAGGTGAGCTCTTTGTAAACGTGTTCGACAGGAAAGAATGGGACAACGTCCCGCAAGAAGACCTGATCTTTCACAAATCATTGTCATTCAATGCGACGAATCGACATTGTACTAAGTTGGCGAGAAGGCCAAAAGGTGGATGAAGAAACCCAGTTATTAGACACCTCTGTAAGCAGCATTTCACATTGTAATTTATGTAGCACATAATGAGTTCGTATTGAATTAAGACATATCCAATTTGAAGCAGCCATCACAATGCCTTTCAAAAAAAGGAAAATTGTTTTGTGTTCTTTATATATACCATTTATTTTCCCTACACACTGTTCGTTTACTACAATTTATATATATTGTACTTAACTCCTGTGCTCACAAACACAACCCGTAT
The DNA here is from genome assembly GCA_015478945.1 of Trachelipus rathkii. Lineage (NCBI taxonomy): Eukaryota > Metazoa > Arthropoda > Malacostraca > Isopoda > Trachelipodidae > Trachelipus > Trachelipus rathkii. The sequence continues at coordinate 10,701 of JABUQX010068615.1, read as the reverse complement.
GTTAGGTATGAAACATTATAAGACAAAATCCCAAGCTCCCTCACAGTTCCCGACTCATGGAAAGCAGATGATTATGATAATTATATTTTACTGAGGACGTAATTGCATGCATTAAACTTTTGTCCGCTGTCGGTGGAGATTTTATATATATATAATATATATAGATATATATAGGAATTATATATATTAATATGATAAGAAATATATTATATATCGTATATATATAATATATATATATATATATATATATATATATATAAGTGTATATAATTATTTATTAATATATATATATATAATATATATATATAAATACTATAATATATCATATCATATAATATAATATAATAGTATATATATAGTAGTATAGTATAAGGAGTACATAGATCATCATATATATAAATATATATATATATATATATATATATAATAAATAGATATATATATATATATTATATATATATACTCTCGACTATATATAATAATAATAATATAATAATTAAATTTTTTATAATCGGTCAGCTGTCAGAAGGAAAGTTTTTCATAAGACAACTATTTAGTTGTCTAAAGGTAAGCCCAAGTGGAGATAACTTGCTTATAATGACAAAACCGTGCAGTCAGGAGTTTAGTAAGAACACACAAGGTTGACAACGCGTGTTGGTGGTTGTAATTGCCGTGGGTTGTAATAGTGCTGCAAATGAGCCTAAAGTGGATTAATCACGGTCCCGGTTCTGCTAGTTGGCCTACTGCGGTTGGCTGCAAAAAGATCTATTGTAGTTTGTGTTTTGGGCATTCGAATTTTATATGGCACGGTATTTTAGGGGGGCTCGAGATTTATTCTCGATCATGAAATCAATGCTGATATATATATACTAATCTCATTACTATATGTCAATATCATATATTCTCAATTATACTATATAATATTATAGATTCACATATATATAACACAGTTCTATCATATATTTAATTATTTAATGAATGTGTATTTAGCTCAGGCGAATTAGTATTATATCTATATATCTATAATACTATATGCAGTTATTATAGTGATAGTATATAATAGATTATATATATATATATATAATATATAGTATCTACCTAGTATTAATACATAAGTAGAATATATATATAAGTATATTTATTATATATATCATATGAAAGATGAGCTAGAGGAGGCGAGAAGGAGAACGATAGTTGGCGCGTATTGGGGGATATGAGTGGCTTTGGCCGCTGTTGGTGACGTTAACCTGTGTTGAATGTGCATGTTGGTAGAGGAACATTTTGGGACTTCGAGGAGAGAGAGAGAGTTGGAGTAGGATAGAGATAGGTTGAGAAGATGAATGAAAGGAGAGGAGACAGAGAAGAGATAACGTCAGGTGACGTGCTCTGATGTAGTATGAGGGGACCGATAATATGGCATCGGGGACGCGGGGAGGGGTATGGTGCCAAGCGTGATTGTGGGGGGAGGAGCGCCAACTTTGCGATGTCACTGATGGTTAGTTGAGAAGCCTAGGCGACTCGGAGTTAGGGGTGTGTGATGGCGCTCAGTTTTGAGGAGGGGAGATTGGGTACGTTGTCGATGGCTGCTTTTTTGACTATTTTAAGAAGTGGAGGTGGGGGGGGGGGCAGTAAGTAGGGAGTTAAAGTGGCAGGCGGAGCAGGTTTGACAGTTAAGACTGCCTGTGAGTCTCGGCTGGGAGTTTGGGGAGGGGGGAGGGAGAGGTGTTGAGCTTGGGTAGATCGATGTGTGTTTGGGGGTTTGGGGGAGATTAACACACCGGAGGTAAGAGGGGGAGCTCACTGCACTTTTGACAAGTACAATCAGAAACACTTGAGATCGAAGGGGGTACGAAGTAGCTGTGCTTTGTGAGCTGGTATATCAGCCTCCATTACTGCATTCCCCATGTGAAAGAAATTGGAAAGTGGGTTAAGACTCCATGATCACCATAAATTAACAATGGTGTATAACAATAAGAGAAGAAATGAGACATAAGTAAATAAGCAGGGAAGTGGAGATTGTTAGAAGGCGTTATGAGTCCATAAGGAAGGGGTGGTCGTATACTCCCGAGTAGAAGGATCACGGCCAGGAGGACGTCACACTAACTTCCCAGCCGCGTACTCCAGTAGGAGGTAGGCTGTGGAGTGTGGGATGGGCCCGATCGGACAATCTTTCCCGGTAACTCCACGGACGGTTTTCCGCCTGGTTGAAGGCAGCATAGCGGAAACCTAAATAACTTAACAGTAGAGGCCCGGGAAGATGTATGACACCAAAGTGAGCAGGACAGGCCTCCTCCGCGGAGGCATAAAGCGAGGAGCGGTTTAGGGGGTGCCCCGTAAGAGGATGTGGCCGGGCCCGGTCTCAGTAGCCGCGCTTATCCAGGGGAAAGAAGGTGTTGAGTGGGAGTTAAGGACCCATGTGGGAAGAGGCATCGGGAGTGGGTTCGCAAAGGGCGTGTGGGTAGCAGGAAGATGGGAGGATGGCTGGGAGGATAGCCTCTTTCAGAGAGGAGGAAAAAGTACGGTACCAAAGAAGCAAAGAAAGATAGGAGTGAGATAGAAACCGCGGTGAAGGGAGGAGGAGTGAAAGATATAAGATAAATCGGAAAAAGAATTGGGAGAAGAGAAGAGGAGGAAGAGGAAGAAAGGACATAGCGGAGAAGACAGAGGAGATGTACATAGATTGAGAGAACAGAATGCACACACTACAGTAGGTTAGAGGTGAGCCTGGGGGCCTGGGAGAGCAGAGAGTAGCACAAGAGAGAGTGTCCCCTTCATATTAAAGCGGATTCTATAGAACTAGGAATCTTAATACATGTTTGCATTTCCTTTAGAATTTGTTGCGCCAGGTTATTCAACTCTTTTTGGAAATATATCACTCAACTCATCTTCATTATATAATAGCAACTTTCACACCTCCACTGATATGGTGTGTAGCATGTCTTCTCACTACAATTTAATTACACTGCGCGGCATTCTAGAATCAGTTTAACATGTTGTTTTTGAAATATTGTTAATTGAATAATTTACATCTGTAATAATAGTTAATAGTATTTTTATATTAGTTTTTATTAAAAGTAGAAAAAAAGTTAATTTTTTATATATAATAGGTGATTCATGTGAGGTCTTTTAAAAAAGACTGTCTCTGTAGTAATAAAGTGATAATTTATGAATATATTTGGTGAAGAGAAAAATTAAAGGAAAATATACTCTTTATCTTATTTGTTGAATAATTATATTTTAAGCATGTAACCAACCGTATTGTTTGTTTATGGTTCTTAATTAGTTTGCTGATTTATGAAATGAATATAATTATTTTAAATAATTAATACCTCATATATATAACTATATTAATAACAGAGTATTTTAAACAAAGATTCGCTCTGTTTAAATAGACCGCCTAATGCTTTAAATCACTCACAGATGCTCATAATGTTTTTGTCAAAAGGGTTTAAGATAGAAAGTAACCGTTGAGAGATAATATTTAATTACCTAACGGATACGCGTTCTATATAATTTTTCAATTAAGATGTTCAAGTTTATTATGAATCAAAAAAGTCCATTCTTAGATTTCAAGTATTTGGGGTGACAACATCGCAACCCGTCATAAATTTCGGTTCTTTCCTCAACTCGGGTTTTTTTTAAACGATACGAAGACATATTTCCTGGTCTCTAAAAACAAATTAGAGTAAACATAACCAAGAAACTCAATAGAATAGATACATAATGTTAAAAGATATTTAATTTTTCTATCTTTATAAAAACTTTGTTGGGTAGGATAAGAAGTGAGTCTTCGATCCATATCATTTAATTAACTATAATAGTAAAAAACGTTTCCCTCTTTGTGTCTTCTGCGTTTTGCCTTTATATTCAATGGGTTATAGTCTTTGCGGTAGAATGAGGACTCTTTGTATTGGTAATGCTCCATATACTGTTAAGAGCTAATTTTTAGGTCGTTTTCCGTAGGCTCTATTTTTGTTTTATTGTGTGATAGTCTAAAGTCCGACTGTTTGTATTTGTAAGTTTGTCTGTGTTTCTGTTATATTTTAACACTTATTTGATGTCCTTTCATTAGGTATATAAAATAGGGAAGTGTTGTGCTTAATAGTTCACATTTATTTTCTTTTGCATTCTTTTCACTATATCGGGCCAGCTATATATATATATAATATATATTTATATATATATATATAATATATAATATATTATATATATATATATATATATATATATTATATATATTATATAATATATATTATATTTCAGTATATATATATATATATATATATATGTATATATGGATATTTATATAGATATATATATATATATAATATATATAGTTATTAATATATATTTTGCTATATATATATACATATATTTATATAATATATATACTTTAAATATTTATAATGGCTTGGTTATTAATTTAGAGATAGTGTGACATGCTTTGTAACTCGTGATGACGCTTCCGGCTTCTGCCACTTAAGGTTGGGTAATAATGCTCGTGTACTAAATATCGATTGAAGTCGGAGATGAGCGAGGATTTCATTCCTTCTTCGACTAAAGTGCATTTCAATCTCCTCAATAAATCTCACTCTACTTATGGTGTTTTTTTATTTGCGAGTTTGTGCCTCCTCGCCTTCTTCTGGACCTATTCAGTGCTGGAGGACAGCGCTTATCGACGCGCTGAAGTAAGGAGTTAAGGGTACCTCTGGGAAGAAAAATTCTAACGGTTCTCCTATTGCACTTTCTCTTGTGCGTTCTAATTTTTTCATTGGTAGGCCATTACCCCGATGTCTGAGGGGATCTCTTCGTAACCTGAGCTAAATCAGGCTTTCATCTAAAGCGAAACAGGCTCATCGCGCTGAGAACCGCCGTGTGTGTTTCTGAGTTGGCTCGTCTTACTTACAAATCTTTTCTGGCCTAATTGTCCATAAAAAACATCCCTCTTAAATAACTTCACTATAACAATCTGCTCCTCTCCTACCTAATCTTTATTTCTCTCGATCTTTCGCATCTTCTCTGTTGCCTAAACTCTCCAACTAAAAAAAGCCAATCATCTTGGTGCTCACTTATTCCCCTCTAACTCAAAAGCCATATCTTATTCATCATAGGCATTCCTCTCCTCCACCTTCTCCTCTCAGTTGTCCTATGTCGTGTTTGCCCTGGGGTGATTACATCCCATGATTGATGTGGGTTGCCTTATGTTGGCTCCGAGATTTCCTGAATAAACCTAACGGTTTATAGAAGGGGGCTCCAGAAGAGATATTCCTGCCCAGGTCCGAATTATTGAGTGGAGGAGTGTATTTGTGCCTTAACCGAAGCTGGCCAACCCATCCCCTTGGTTCAACTAATATTCTCTATGTCTCCCAAATACTAACCATCTTTTCCCTTCATCCTCCGTAGGACTTCCACGAACAATATTTGTGCCCAACCCATCCACTAATTCGATAGAAAAACTAGGTCATAGACGCTTTCTGATCCTGTTCTAACTATCGTCCTTATTCAGTCTCTCACTCCTAGTAATTCTATCTAAGGGATCTTTGTAACCTTTCTTAACTCTCACTTCTCCTATAGACCATCTTCTCATAACATTTCATCTTCTCTTTTTCCCGATTGTCGCCGGTACCGCGCTTCCTTAAACTGGTCTCAGTACAAGGGCGTGGTTCGTGTTACGATGAATCCTCATACTGGTGATATACTTTTACTCATGCTTAAACTTCCATTTTTATTTTTTATGTCTGCTCGCGTTAAGTGATTCTTTACTGGTGTTGACCCATGAGACTTGCTCGTTGGCTACGAAGGTCGCAGGGTTGCCCCGCCGCTTGACTAATATACAAAAGTCATAGCATCTTGTTGAACCCGGGTTATCGGCTAGACCATTCACTGCTCTCTAAGCTCCACTTCTCTCATTTTGGGTTTCCTACACTTTTACTCGTTCTGCTTTTGTCTTTTTGTTTTTTCTAGCAGCTATTCTTTTCAAAGTCGTGCATCCAATCAGAAATATTGGCTAAGATTTTTTGTGGGTTTTTGATGCGCAGATTAGAGTTGTACTTTGTTGGTGCGCTGCGACGGAAACTTCTTCTTTTTTCTGTCAACTATTAATATATATATATATTATATCATTATATATCCAATTCTAATTGAAGGGCCCCATATAATATATATTATATGATATATTATATATACTAGTCATACTATACGTATATGGATTTATTATATTAGTGATATTTATATATAATATTTGATATCAATTTATAAATAAACTAAATATATATAATATAATGAATATATATATATATAATATATACTTAAATATATACTACTCATCCATTAAATAATAATCATTATATCTTATCATAATATGATGATATATATACTATGTTACTCAGTGATATCATATAATATATATATATACTCATATTATAATTTATTATATAGGTGAACGTGAAATGTTGAGATTGAAGGAAATCTCTGGATATAGAATAAATACGGTTTTTAACGGATATATAAATCTAATCTAGTATTGCTGGGCTATTATTGTTAAAAGTACAATCTGTTACGCAGGACTTGAAATTATTTGGGAAATTGTGTACTCATATTTCATTAAATTTTTCATTTAACATTTTGTGAACCTTACTCTGATGTATATGGTAAAATATCTGTATTAGAGTTAATCTTTAGGCGCTGAAGGAAAGAATTTGCGAGGTTTACCTCGCGTTTTAAACAAGCTTTGTATTTTAAAATAAGTATTCTTAACAAATATTCCACGTTTACATTGCCTCACGTGGATGCAACCAAATTTAATAAGGGATTTTTTGGCATAAATAGGAAATGACTATTTACTTGGATAGTGTTTCCACCATACGACTCGTGCATTAAGTATAATAATGACTCAACTATTCTAAAATATTAAAAGGATATGATATATGAGAAAAAGAGAGAAAACGATGATAGCAAAAATTGAATTAAGAAAACGCTGTCCACAATATAAATTTCCAGTGGGTCTATAATTTTTTTTCTTGTGTACAATTGTTTTGGGTAGGAAAATGGTCCCAAAAATAGGTATAATTTTAAAATTAAGGAAAATATGTTTATAACTATCTGGAAGTTCTAACATTTTTTCCGATTTAAATAATTTAAGACTACTGTCCCCACAACAAATAGTTTATTAACATATAGGCACGTAAATTACTCACGCTTATGTTTTATCTAAAGAAGAAGAAAAAAATATAGCTCTTCAAAAACAATACCTACCTCATGCACTTCGCTCAAATATAACGGGATAATATCCCTAGTTTCAATTTGCGTGTATGTGTCCAGTATGAGGGAAATGGTAAAAAGCCCAGGTAACACAGAGGAAGACTTAGTCTTTAGTAGTTTTTAAGAAAATTTGTTCTAGAGACATACTGTGCGTATAGCCTAGGTCTATAAAATATATGTCCTCTTATCGCCTCTCAGTAGTGTCAGGAAATATGCGACTGTTTTCCCAACCACTGCCGGAGTCGATGGAACTTTGCAGCAACCGGGGACGATATGTTTTGTGGGAGAAATAAAATACAAGATCAGATTAATGAAGGGTAATCTGGGAAAAAAAGAATTCCATAATTGTTATTGTTTTCTACCAGACTTAGACGTGTGTATTCAAAGATTATGAGCTTTTCTCTGACATTATCATTTAACCTTTTATTCACTTCGTTGTTTAATTCGTCCTCCTCTTTTTTCGGGTGTTTTCTCTCATTGACGCATATCTTATAGTTTTGGCTGTCGTGTCTATTAGCTCTCAGAAGCCTTTTAATTTTATTGTGTCTGCAATAACTTGTGTTCTTTACGCTTTGGATTCCTCGTTTTCGCTTTGTTTTATAATTTGTGTTGCAGCTAAATTGCTTGATACATTGTATTTTTTATCCTTTGTTATTTTTCATGAAATATCCTTACAGAGGAGTGTAAACAACATTACGTGCTTAATAGTTCAACCATTCTTTCTTATCTTCCGTTCATCGCTTTAGCATCTAACCTAATCTTATATATATATATATTATATAATTGATATATATGTATATATTAGTGTAATTAATATATATAATTGTATATATACATATATTATATCATATATATCATATATTTTTGATATATATATATAATATTATATTATATTATTATTATAATATATTAACAACATTTTAATATTTATAACAACTTTATACTTCTTAATTAGCTCACTGCTTTGTTTCTATCTTTCTCTCTTTACTCCTAACCAGAATCTAATTATATATATATATACTAATTAATAGTTAGTATCATATATATAATATATATATACTACCTCTATATAATATATATATATATATATACCTTATATATATAACTATAATATACATAAAGTTATATAATTGATATATATATAATATTACTTAAATATCATGGTTATTTAATGAAACCTGCCTCTAAATACTCTCAATACTTTTTTAATAACCTTTGGCAATGCAAATTTCGGTAGATTGTAGATATAGCCCCTAATGTATTGCAGCGCGATCGTGAGGATACGGATCTGGAGCCCTGAAGCAGGGATGAGCAGGTGCAGGTGTGTGGTGACCCACTGACGCTTACGACGAGACAAAAGAGAGAAAGCGCGAGAATACTTCAGGGCTGTTTGTATTCGTTCGTAGTTGTTGAGTTGGGGGGGTGTTCAAACACTGCGGGACGCCTCATCTGCTAGGGTCCGAGGGATGGTCATGCGCTAGCCGATGGGGTGGAAGAAAGTGACAGTTGAGAGGACAAGGTATTTAGCTATATTATATATATTTTGATGGTTCCACCCAAGTTTTACAAGGTTTCACATAAATATATGTGCAAATATCTTCAAATTTTTTACACTCTATAATAGCCACTTCTTCCTCACCGCGTTTTGATGGAGATTTGAATATTATTTATTATATTCATTTATAGTTAGTATTTGAATTAACATTTGATTCTTTCGGTATATCGCTTCTCTGTTTGGACCCTATTCTCGTTCGATCTGTAATTCGCCCTTAGCTTTATTCATGCTGGTTGTTCTCTCTGTATCGTCTTGAAGAGGGCAACATCGTAGTTCGTCATTATCTCGCTTTACAGTAGGTATAGTTCTACTTCTTGGAGATCAGGGAGGACTATAGATTCTACGGAGTTTTTTCTCTCGTAGTTTTGTGCGTCGAGTCCAGAAATATAGAGACGGTTAACTTCTTTGCTTCAGGAGGATCAAGTCATTAAAATCACTAACTGGCTTAGCAGCTCGTCGAGTTGGCAAATAGATGTTGTCCAATTTGGCAAGTGTAGAATCTTGCTTGAATTAAGCTTAGCCATGTATGTGATAAAAATTAACAATTACCGGAGGGTTATAGTTACATCAATTTACACAAATTCTTTGCATAATTGCTCTAACGCCGTGAAACTGTCTCTCAATATTTATAGACTTTAGTATGTGCTTCGATATATATCAGTATATAGCGCACTGTCCACTAGGTGTTTGTATGACAGAGGATTTTATTATTTCACCACTTCGCTCGCGCGCAATTCGGTACCTCTGTGATTACTAGCCTACGAGATTGCTTCTCTGACGTCATAATTTCGTGAGCATGTTTAAGGATTATAAAGAGAAACGGATCGTTTAATGCTCTTCTCTAACCGTGCATAGAGTGCCCTACCGATAAATCAGTCTTATATATAGACTTTCAGAATTATATCTCTCGGTTTCTCTTTATTGCGCTCTTCGTCAGATCTAAAGAACTATCGTATCTACAGTACAGAGGAGTCATAACACCACAATGCAACGCTCATTCTTGCATAATGACAATACGATTCAGGGAATTCGTAGTTTCATAGCAGTACAATCTTTATTCTGCTGAAGGCAAAGATGTGAAAAATACATTTAGGAAAGAGAGGGTAATTTTTACAATATACAATTAATTGCAAAGGTTATAAAATTTATTGCATTTTCAATATACATAATTAGCCCCCGGTTTATGGTAAATAATATTATTCACCATGCGCGGAGGAAGTAGTACTCTAGTTCCTCCCTGCATAGAGATAAACTTACTCGCTCCAACATGTTATGGGAGCGCCCACGTTCTTGAGGTGATGTTCTCAGAAACAAGCTCTGCGATTGATGAGGCGAAGATACACGTACGTAATGCTCTCGTGAGACAAAGTTAGAAGACGGAAAAGTATATTTCTCGGTTTCTCTTATGCTCAGTTCGACTAGCGTAAGTATGGCGTCAAACACATAACACGGCTCAATCTGCCAATAGGCTGTACCGAGAATAGAGAGTCAGATCCTAGCATAGGGTGAAAATGCAATTATCTACAGGAGAAAAGTAGGCTCAAAGGAATTAGAAAAAACAGAACAAGAAGAATCAAATGTTAATTCAAATACTAATTCAAATACAAGATGTATTATAAACAATATATATATATACAAGTAATACATCATATATATATATTGTGATATATATATAAGTCATAGTGATTAAATATAATATAAATACTATTAGTGATTATTATATATATATAATATATATATATATATATATATGATAAAATATTTAGTACTATGATATATTGTAATAATATATTTTCCATACGCGTGTTTCGTTTTATGTGTTTCTCAAATACTGTTTGAGCTAAATTGTGAATTGTATAGTTTATTTTATCACTTTGTTATTACTA